>ML107147.1:0-45038 GCA_003697995.1 Taxidea taxus jeffersonii | reverse complement strand
TGCATTGTCTAACAGAGTTAAGCTATTTGAAAAGCATCATTTTTCAGTAGTTACTAAAAGTTATAAAACAGTTGCCCTGGAAGGAACCATTGTGTCATTTTGTAGGTGAGGGAACTTTGTAGTGAGTTAACGTAGGCACTGGCATCATAATCTGGACTCCTGATTCTTTATACTATACTTGGAGCTTAAATAATTAATTTTAGCATAGGTATATATTTATTCAGTTCAAAATTCACAAGTTACAAAAAGGTATTTAACAGAAACTCTTTTCTACTTTTGCCTTTTGCAATCCATTTCTCCACTCTTGAGGGAACAATAAAACACATTTTGTTTCTTTTCAGAGTTATTATATTTATATAAAGAAAACTCCATTCATTTAAAAATATGATGTAATTGATATTATTTAGCTCCACATTTACACTTTATCAGTGTGAAATAATTTAAGACAAACAAACCTACCTCTGGATATAAATAAATGCTCCTTTTTTAAGAGCATGGAACTTTTTTGACCGATCAAGAACCTCTCCGAAGGTTATTAGTATTGTATAGATTGTAAGCTGTGTATTTTATAATATGCCTGCTTTTCCATAGCAGTGGGTATATGGAGATATAACTTAAATCTCGGGACACCTGGGTGGCTCAGTGGACTAGCCTCTGCCTTCAGCTCAGGTCATGATCCCAGGGTCCTGGAATTGAGCCCCGTGTCGAGCTCCCTGCTCTGCGGGGAGTCTGCTTCTTACACTCCCACTCCCCCTGCTTGTGTTCCCTTGCTGAGTCTTTCTCTGTCAAATAAATAAATAAAATTTTAAAAAAATAACTTAAATCTCTTCTCAATAGTCTGGGCAGTGTCAGTGAGGTATGATTAGGGTAAAGTTTTAGTTGTTTGTAGTTATTTGACACAGGAGTATATAGGGAGCCATTTAAGTAAAGGATCTTATTTTGGGATCTGTTGTCAAAAATCCCTTTACATAAAATACCATCTTACACAATTCATTCCAACCTGATAGCTGGTTGCCTCTCATAAACTGCTTATATCTTTATCCCATAGTTTCTACTGCCTTTGGTCGTATATCACTACAATTCTAAGTTTATTACTTTCCCTTCTTGGTATTATTTATCCTGTAGTGGTTTAGGCAGTCCTGAACATTCCTTGGGATTAGGTATCTAGTCTCCCAAAGATATTTGTACTTAAGTTTAATAAGTCACATGAATGAACAAATACAGAAATATGAATAATTCAAGTGGTGATTGATTTTGAAGTTGATTTACTGTAATGATTATTTGTTTTGAATTTGTCATACTAACAAAATTATGAAGGTCTACTCTAAAGATTAACTAGCATGGAAATAATGAGGAAGTTAATCAATAGGATCTCAAAACTCCCCTTTGTCTGTGGTCCTCTAAACCATTCTTTATCTAGAATAGATGGCCCCTTAGAGTGGTAATAAGTACCAACCCAGGCAGAACTTCCTTCTTGAAAGGTTGGCGAAGTTTGACAAAGAAAAGGGTCAGGATATACAAGAGGCATATAAATAAACTCACTGCTGTTAGTAAACTCAAAAGGTATTGTCCTGGAAACAGTGCTGTAGGAAGTTACTAGTTTCCTGGATCAGCCACTGAAAGCTTATTTAGCCCACGATAGATCAGGCTATAAGAATGCTCCTATGAGAAACTCTTGGAGATTTTAAATAGCCAATTAGTGAATGAGTTTGGGGAATGTATCCTGTTTAACAAAGAATTGCCTAAATTTTCCTAAGTCCATCATATGTTTGTTAATTAAAAAGTTAAGTAATGATGTTTTAAGAAATTTCCTAGCTATATGTCCCCTTTATCTGCTTGACATACTATGGCATTTGCCAGTATATTCTGTGTAATTTGCAGTTTGACCCCTCCAAAAGGTTGGTTTTCCCTCTTGATAAATCTAATCTTCTGTTTAGCATATGCTGCCTCAACCTGTTGATGAAGTTGGTTAATTTGAGAGAATTTATTATTCACTGAGGCTGTGTTTTTTTGGGGGGCTCATGTGAAAGGAGGATTGTGTATAGCCAGTTGTGATTTGGAGTGTACTGGGCATACACAGCCCATGCGTAAGTGAAATTGGAAGAGTGCTTGAGGATATCCTTTTATTTAAACTTACATATTTTTTAATCATTATACCTGCTAATCTTTCATGCTGCCTGTTAGTTTTACTGATTTTGTCTAAATAATGTCATTAAAAAATCAAGTAGGTAGTGCCTTCAAATACCAAACTCTATATTTTAGCAGTATAGTTAATCTCTAAAATGTGGACTGTGGGCCCACTAACCGATTTCTTTTTTTTTTTTTTTTTTTTAAGATTTTATTTATTCATTTGACAGAGAGACAGCAAGAGAGGGAATACAAGCAGTGGGAGAGGGAGAAGCAGGCTTCCCGCTGAGCAGGGAGTCCAGTGCGGGGCTCATTCCCAGGACCCTGGGATCATGACTTGAGCCAAAGGGAGACGCTTAGTGACTGAGCCACCCAGGTGCCCCAAGTTGGCCAGTTTCTTTATTTATTGGCCGTAGCTGTTACCAGCTTTATGGCTGCTTTGTAGAATTATATAGTCAGGGCATTGTACAATGGTGCTTCGATAAGGGGGCAATTGGGAACTGAAACCTAGCATAAGTTCCACTCACCAGTCAGGCTTAATCCACTAGGAGGACTAGGTACCTTCTTCTAATTCTTCCATCCATGGGATACACTTCCTAATTTACATAAATATGAGTACATACTAAGGATGGCCCTGATTAATTCTACTTGTTGATCTGCACAGCACAGGCATTTCTGAGCACTGAAATTTTATTCACTACTCTTGTTGATTATTGAGATGAATAAGAATTTAATAAACACACTTGCTACTTTAATTTTGTATGTCAACCATTTTATTATAGCAGATGTTAGGATAAGAATGGATTGTTATAGTACGTATCTAAAATGTTTTAGTACTTGATGGAGTGATTTTTTGCTAGCGTAGTTTTAAAATAAGACTGGCTGGTGCGCCTGGGTGGCTCAATCATTAAGCATCTGCCTTTGGGTTGGGCTGTGATACCAGGATACTGGGACTGAGCCCTGCATCCCGCTCCCTCCTCAGCGGGAATCCTGCCTGTATTCCCTCTTTCGCTGTCTCTCTCTCTCTCTGTGTCAAATAAATAAATAAAATATTTATAAATAAATAATAATAAATAAAATATTTAAAAAAATAAAGTAAGACTGGCCATGCTTTGTTATTATCCTGACCCTTTAAAGTATAAAGACTTAATCCAAGAATTTCCCAAGACACATTGTGGCATACTGTGGTAGGAAAAACATGGGCTTTGGAGTCAGAAATCCCATCTTTGCCTTGCTATAAAACGGACAAATTAAGATTTGTGTCATACATTCTTCATCTGTCAAAACACAAATGGAACCAGTCTTACTGGGTTTCTTTATTTATGTTATTTATGTTTATATTTATTATGTTATATTTATTTATGTTATTTATGTTAGAAGATTAGAAGACCTAATGTGAAGAGCAGATGCTGGTTACTCACTAAATATTACCTTTCTAGCCCTTCTTCTACCTCAACACCTTAATGCCTTCATTGTACAAATCCAGTAATTAGAGAGTGCAGTGGTGGTTTTGGTTAGCTTTAATCTTTATGTTTGAGCTAACCCTAAAATCCCTTTTGTTTTTATACTTGTTGAAAATAAGTCCAAGTTCATGTCTTACCAGGCTGATAGAGGATCCCCCAGAATACCATTCTGAGCCCCATTTGAACATCTGTTGCTAGAGTTAAGTATTTGATCAGTTGTGAATGGATTACATCACAGGCAGCGTTATTGTTTCTTAGTAAAGCCATGTCATTAGCATACATTTTTATTATGATCTGCTTGTTTGTCTTAGAGAAGTCAAGTGCAAAAATCTGGCTAGTAAGATTGCCTGTCACTGGGTGAGATCATGAGGTAAATGTAAATAGACCCAGTAAAGAACGAACTCCACTTTGTTAATTTGGAAACATGTGTGGATACCCATTGTTTGAATCTATTAGAACTGAATTAACAAAAAGGGAAACCCCAGATTAATGTCATGGGTGAAAAAACAAGTGTATTATTATGACTAAATTTTAGACTTTTCTTTTGAAATAACAGAGAGTCCCCTAGATATCATAAAATCAGACTTACTAATTGTGTATTATTTATGAACTATGATTAATTAATTTATAACTTAGATTATGATGGGGTCAGACCCTGTCTCTGACTCTAAGCAGGGCTACTGAAACTGTTGAATTTATGCTGCTGTGTATGATATTTTGAAGATTTTATGACCTGTACCTCTAAACCTCACTTCTAAACTTACAGCTGAGAAAAAATATTTTTTCATTTAATTTTTTATTTAGGTTAAAGACTTTTTTTAGAAGTCAGTAAAGATGTTGTCTGTAGGATATGTTGGCAGTTTCAAACTTATTTTTTATATACAAAACATTAATTTGTCCTTTAATCCTTTATATAGGCATTAATTCATGGACTGAACAGACACTATTACTCCATTACGATTAACTATCGGAAAAATGAACTGGAACAGAAGGTAAGTTAAAATTTTTACCTTAGAGAGAGGGAAAAAAATCTTTTTTAGACCATTTAAACTATTATCTAATATGTTTCAGTTTGAATTATTGACCTTGTTCATTGATGTGTTCAAATATTTTTTCATTCCTGATGAATTGCAGGAATATAAAATAAAGGAATATTTTATTGGACATATAGAAAGACATTTTTCCTTATTAATAGGTGCTAAAACAAGAAAATAAGCAGGAAACAAACATTTCTGTTTGATTTTATGATTAATTACAAAAATTCCTCATTCTGTGATTTTTCTGATTATCTTTTTCCAATAAAACGACCTTTTGAAACTTTTTTCAAATTTGAAAGGAATAAATTAGATTATAATTGTGTAGTACTTAAAAAAATACCCTATTTACATAGGGTAAATGAAAAATCTAAAGGGAAATGGGTTTTCATATATTTAAAGCTAGATTTTTACCCTTTTTTGTACTAGGCAATTTTTAAATTTGGTTACCTTAAAAATTACCTAGCATCTTTTGGCTTAGCATTTTTTTGTTTCTACTATTTTAGGATTATTTCAACTAATAGCAAATATTTCAGTTTGCCTGTTACTGCTTTTTGAAATTACAATCTAAACTGCCTTTTTTTTTCTTTACTATTACAATTAGTCATCTTCCAAATTAGCTTCTTGTATTTCTCCCTGAAAAAGACTTAAAATATTTTTTAAGAACCCCGAGTACTATTGATAGCCAGTAAGTTTTGGTTTCTGTGTGACTCTCAAATCCAGACATGATAAGTAATCAGGTGTAAATAAGACCTTAGTTAACTGATCAAAACTGTTCCTCACAAAGGTGCATTAGAAGGGAATTCTAATGCATGAGGTGAATGGGAAATGGGATAAGTTGGTCTGTCCATATTGCCGCCTCTTTCAACAAGATGACCTCCATTTTTAATGTCATTTATATACTGTGGGGGAAGATGGTGCTGTATAAGATTTTCATTGAAAGAAGAATTCTGTTTTATTTTGTTAAGTTTTATAAACTACTGTTTTAAAAGGTCAAGGCTACCAGTAAACTCATCTAAAGGTCCTGTGTGCTTGAGCATGATGATGAGTGAGGTGCTGCAGGGCCAGTTCTTCCCTGGCCCAAGGGGAAACACGGAGCCATAAAGTTTCTTCTAGCTGCTTGCCTATGTCCCAAAGTTTATATGTGCTGTGGTAGATTTAGTTGATAGCTTGAAGTATATTTTCAACACTTAATTTTAATTTTTAATAGAATAGGTACAGGCCATGAAAAAAGGGCACTAGTCAGATGCAAACTGAAAAATTTATTCACATGTGTAAATATTTTATCAGTCAGATATCTAACACCCAACTATTTGGAAATATCCAGCTGATTACATAAACTTTCCCACCTTTTTTGATGCCCCTAAAACTTGCCACTATCCTTGACATAAAAGATAAACACATAAATACCTACATAAGTTAATTAATGTTATGTTTATGCTCCTACTAGCTCAGTTTGGAGCTTTTATAGTACCAGAAGCCCTGCCTTTACTCTTATCCCACCAACCTATATACTTATATACTTCCCTTCAAACATACTCAAGGGTCACAATGGAATCCTTGTTGAGGTATGGTAAGAATAGCCTTATGCTCTGTGGGAGCTTTGCTTTTGAAATGGTAGGAAAAATCGAGTTCTCAACACTTAACTATAGGTAGTTTTATGACATATATTGTTGCAGCTACACCAAAATTTCCCAAAGATGTATTTTCTAGAACCCTTTTCAGTGGAGAAGATGAGAAGCAAAGAAATTGGAATTACTTGTGCAGGATTTTTTCAGGGTTTTTTTGTCCGCATGGGCCCTTGTGGAGGAGTTTGGGGCTTTGTGTCTTAAGAAGTCTCATAGGTGATTTTTGACATGCACTTATTCTCTAGCATCAAAAAAGAAAGAGAGAAAGAAAGATCCAACTCTGTACCATATATAACTATAAAACTCTAAGCAAGTAGAATTTCTAAACTGGACACTTCAGCTCTATCTTCAGATCATAGCTCATAGATCTCACAAGGTACAGTGGTCCTAATGGTAAAAGAACAACAACCATTTTTTTCCCCACAAAGATTTTATTATTCATTTTAAAAAGCTACTCAATTTTAAGTTCAACTAAAGAACACTTATAGAGTAACAAGACTAGGATAAATTGTCTTAGGACTCTAAACTTGAAAACCTAGGACCTTCAAGGAATATGTACTCAGAATGAGGACTCTAGCTTAAGAAACAACAAACTAAGGTGTTTAGTTCCATGATCACTAATAGGTTCTGATCCTCGTTTGCTGCTTTGATTGTAGACTGGACAAATCTGTGATTTCCTGCCCAGTTTCGTGACTTTTCATTCTGACAGTAAGGAAGTTTGCATTTAAAAAATTATGGATGGGCTATTAGAATTGAAAAGAAACCTCGTTATGAGATCTTAGTTCATAGATATATAAACTGAGGCTCAGAAGGATTTAGCTGAAGTCAATTCAGTGAATGGGTATTTACCTCCTTACCATGGCCTTTGAAAGCTGGGCTATATATACTGTTAGAGACCTTGTGTGTAATGTAGTAGTTCATTTGCTCATTCATTTGTGCATTCAGCAAATGTTTATTGAATGTCTGCTATGTTTAGATTAGATACTATTCTAGAATCTAGATCTTGGTGATCTTGAAATCAACAGGTTAAAGCTCCTATCTCGCTGATTTTTCTTTTGCAAGAGAGAAATGCAATAATAAAACAAAAATTTCAAGTGTTGATAGTTATAAAAATAATAATGCAAGATAAGGGAAGACAGATGTTTAAGGTAGTGTGAGGTGACTTTTTAATGTAGTGTGATGAGGAAAGGCATCTGTCTCTTAAGGAAATGAGAAACATAAGCCATGTAAAGATAAGGAAAATAGCCTTTGAGGCAGAAGGACAGGAAGTACAAAGGCCATGGCATTGGAGTACTCCTGAGGTTATATTAATATAAATTTAAGAAAATTTTTACTTAAGTTAATAAAATTAAGTTTTAAATTCTTTCATTAATTCCAAACTTTTTTTGTGAAATTGTTTCTCAAGACAAATGACAGGAATATCCTCAATACAAGAAAATAAATTACTTTTTCTTTATATTTTTTAGATGTTGCTAAATTTGCATAAGAAGAGTTGGATGGAAGGTTTGACACTTCAGGACTACAGTGAACACTGTAAACACAATGAATCAGTGGTAAAAGAGATGTTGGAATTAGCCAAGAATTACAATAAGGTGAAAATTACCTCCAACATTTATTTCTTACAATCTTTGAAATATGTATGATTAGATGGCAAACATGGTATAAATATATACATAGTTAAAAATAGAATGGCCTGTTTTATAGATCAGATAGTAAATATTTTGGACCTTGCAGGCCATCCAGTCTGTTGGCAGCTACTCAGCTCTGCTGTCGTAGTATAAAAGTGGCCACACACAACACATAAAGGAGTGAATGAGACTGTGTTTCAGTATGACCTTATTTTATTTTTCTAATTTTTAAAAAATTTTATTTATTTGACAGAGAGAGAACAAGAAAGCACAAGCAGGGGGAGTGGCAGAGGGAAAGGCAGTAACAGAGAATCCGATGAGGGAGCTCAGCAGGGAGCCCAATGAGGAGCCCCATCCCAGGATCCTGGGATCATGATCTGAGCCAAAGGCAGTTGCTTAACTGGCTGAGCCACCCAGGCACCCCAATACAACTTTATTTAATAAAACAGGCAGCTGGCTAGATTTGGCCCATGGGTTATAGTTGGCAATCCTGTTGTAGACCATATAAAATAGTTTTACACTTGAGATTTCTTCTTTATCCAGGGGGCTTTTTCTTGGAAGGGAAAGGGAAACAAGGAGATGTAGGATAATAACAACAGCATTTAATACTTCTACATATAGTTTAGTTTATGAACTTTTCTTTTTTTCATTTAGTAAGTGTCTGTTGAAAACCTGCTATATGCTAGGCACTGGGGATATGGTAAGAAGCAAGATTTGTCTTCACAGAACTTATTTTCTGGTAGGGGAAACAAAGTAAACAGAAATACGATATAATAATTCATTATGATTGGTGCTATAAGAAATGGATGATATAAAAAAGAATAACTGGGGGAGATCACTTTATATGAGGATGTTTAAAAGTTATATTTTATAGAATCTCCTGAAGATACTTGTTGCATGCTAAAATATATGTGGCCATAATATTTTTGTTCATAAATTGATATTCTTTTACAATTTTGCAATTAAAAAAATACTTGAACTATGACTTAAAATGTATCTTCTATGTTGTATTAGTTTCCAAGGGCTGCCATAACAAACTACCATAAACTGGGTATTTTATTTCACTTTATTTATTTATTTATTTATAAACTAGGTATTTTAAAACAAATATATTCCCTCACAATTATGGAAACTAAAAGTCTAAAATCAAGGTATTGGCAGCCTCCAGGGGAAGATCTTTCCTATCCTTTTTCAGATGCTTTAGTCCCAGGCTTGCTTTCTTTCTTTTTTTTTTTTTTTTTCAAAAAGATTTTATTTATTTATTTGACTGAGAGATTACAAGTAGACAGAGAGGCAGACAGAGAGAGTGGGGGAAGCAGGCTCCCTGCTGAGCAGAGAGTGCTTGTGGGGCTTGATCGCAAGACCCTGAGATCATGACCCGAGCCAGAAGGCAGAGGCTTAACCCACTGAGCCACCCAGACATACAGTCCCCGACCCCTCACCCAGGCTTTATTTAGCTTGTGAGAACTCCAACTCCAGTCTCTAACCAGGGTTAGGATTTCAGCATATTGGGGTTGTGTGGGTCATGATTCAGCCTAACATATGTTTTCTACCTTTCTTGACCAAAAGCCCACATAAAGAACAGATTTACATTTTTTGACCCAGAACATGCAATTGTATATGTGTATATATATAGTTGCTACAAAAGTTTTATGAAATAATATTTGCCTTTATTATATGTGATATATTTTTTGTCATTTGACTTAGTTCTATTGTTTCAATTATACATACATACATATAGCTTGCAACCCATTAATGTATTGAAAACCTGCAGTTTGTAAAACATACAAATTATAGTGTTTTATTTACAAGTATTTATTGAATATCTCCTGTACAAGTTGCAGTGGAAAATAGGGATCCTTCCTTCATTTATAGGAAAACAGAAGCAGTAAGAAGAAACTCACAAATGATCAGAGTAGTAGGCCAGAATTGGCATGTTCCTTAACGTCTTAGTATTCAGTTTGTCCACAGACCAGCTGTAACACCTGGGATCTTGTTAGAAATGCAGACTCTCAGGCCTACTGAGTGAGCATCGACAGTTGATCAAGATTTCCAGGAGATTTGTACACTCATCTGTATACAAGTTAGAAGTTAGAGAACGGGCCTGGAGAAGTCCATAGTGAAGTCCTGTAGAGATTCAGAGGCTTTTGCTTTCAGTTGTGGGAGACCCAGGATGCTGTCTTAAACAATAACAGCATTTGAACTAGACCTTAATGCTTGAATAAGATTGGACGTACAGAGAAATGTTACCCTAGGCAAAATAAACATTACGGGCAAAGACTAGGAGACAGAAAAGGCAAAGACACCTTTTAGGAAACTGTGTTTGGCTTGAGTATATAATATATGAGGGTGAATGGGGAGAATAACTATTCTTTTTTTAAGTTATTGAAGTCAAATAACAGAGCTTGGAATATCAGGATAGAGTTACTTTTGACCAAGAGATTGATATACCCAGAACCTGACTCTAGAAATGTAATTTGACAGCAGCATAAAAGAAAGAGGGTGCTGTAAGAGATTTGAAATGGACATTCTGTTTAGTCAAGAGACAGTACATAAAATTTGCTACATGTAGCAAGAAGTCTTTGGAGAGAGTTTAGCTTTGAAAAAAAAAGTTGATGGGCCCTTACAAACTAAATTCGAGCAGAATTAGGTCTGGCATTAAAGATCATGCCCTGATTTATACGTGATGTTCCAGCTGGAAATCCCCATTGATTCTAGATCATACAGAAAAAAAAAATTGTTTTAATCTTTCTACTTTATGTTTTCATGTTGTGATATTAAAGAGAAAGAAGTAGTTTGTCATACTTAAAGCAGTTATTAACCATTTATACATTAGTGACTTAAGTAATAATATTCAGCAGACTGTAGGAATGGTTTTCATTTCTCTGTAACATTGCAAGTTTAAGTAAATTCATATTGGTACCACTGCCAGGAAATAACCTATTTATGGTTACTGCTGCCCATCCACAGAAGTTTTTCCTATTTTACAGTTTTAAAAAATCTCTGTAGTACTCAAAAACTTGTAAGGTTTGGTTATAAAATGAAAACAATGTGTAAGCTGTGATATGAAGGAGTCCAAATTTGAGAATGTAATTCCCTCTGTGATTGAAAGAGAATGTGGTGGAGTTTTTAGTAACACTTAAAATATAAAAAGAAAGGCCCATGCTACCAATTCTTCATAGTATTCTTTTTAATTGGTTGGTGTTTTAAACTAAGGTAATTACCGTTAGGTGCCAGTTAGTTCCTAAAGTGAAAGAAGATTAGAAAATAATTAAATTCCTTTGTCCCATCTTTTCTATTTCAAGTCTGAATTCCATACAAAGATTCTGCTTGATCACCAGTCATTGATTTCTTTAATTACTAAACTACAACACCCATACTCTTGTTATTCCAGATCTCCTAATTTATTCAGTTTAAGATGCATCAGATTTTATTTTTTTTTTAAGATTTTATTTATTTATTAGTTAGAGAGAGAGAGAGGGAGCGAGCATAGGCAGACAGAGAGGCAGGCAGAGGCAGAGAGAGAAGCAGGCTCCCTGCCGAGCAAGGAGCCCGATATGGGACTCGATCCCAGGACACTGGGATCATGACCTGAGCCGAAGGCAGCTGCTTAACCAACGGAGCCACTTAGGCGTCCAAGATGCATCAGATTTTAAAATATTAATAATATTTGATTGGATATTTGTAAGTGAATATGCAAGTGAAAATGAATTGTAGAAGAGTATTTTAAGAAACATAGAAACATAAAAATTTGCCTTGTTTTCAAACATGTAGCCCTATAAATCCGAGATCTGACAGCTGACCTTTCAGATAGAAATAGTGCCTGCTCTGTTACCTGAAAGAAAATTCAGGTATGGGGTGCCTGGGTGGTTCACTCAGTTAAGTGTCTGCCTTCGGCTTAAGGTATGATTGCAGGGTCCTGGGATCCAGCCCTGCATCAGGCTCCCTGCCCAGCAGGGAGCCTGCTTCTCCCTCTCTCTCTCTGCTACTCCCCCTGCTTGTGCTCTCTCTGTCAAATAATTAAATTGTTTAAAAAGCTTAACCAAAAAGAAAAGAAAAGAAAAAATTTAGGTGTATTTTTTATATATGAATATATATTTTTTACGTATAAAACATGTAATTATACGACTACATTTGGTCATAGTACAGTAGCTATTTTAAGTAGGAAAATCTTGTTATATGCTAGTGTAATAAGATAAGAAAAACAAAATAATATGTAAATACTGGGCAAACCAGGCCAGATTATCATTACTTAAGTATGATATGTTTGTAGTCAAACAGAAATCTAAGCAACTAAACTAGAAAATTATTAGAACTGTTACAATAGAGAATTATGTAGGTGGTAACCAAACAGTTACATAGGCTGAAACCAGTTGAAAAATATATAATAGGCAAATCAATTCACAGCATCCAAAAAATTACAAAATAATTACCATAAGAAGTAAGTGTATAAATGTATATGACTTTATTTGAATAATGCTAAAAACATTTGAGAATAGATTCCCTCTTTTTCAAATAGGAAGATTCAGTATTGTAAAGCCGCTGTCACGCTTCCCAAAGATTACTTTAATACTAGTAAGAATATCAATGAGGTTTTAAAGTTTCAGTAACTTGACAGTAAAGTTTATCTGCAATAAAAATAATAACTAACATTTATGGAATGCTTATTAGGAGTCAGCTGGGAGAAAATATTTCTTTTGGTAACACAGAAAGGACTAGTACCCAAAAGATGCATAATATCCAGGAAACCCTATAAAATAGTTTTGAAAAACAATAATTTGGACAGAAAGAGCTAGAAAACTCACTGAAGAAAAATGGCATATAAACATGAAAAAACAAGTTCAACCTTACCAGGTGGTCAAAGAAAAAAATTAAAATTATAAATAGAATTTTTTTTATTTTCAAATATAAAAAACAATTTGGGAAAATGTATCAGTAGTGGGTAAATAAAAGTGACATAACATTTTTGAGGCCATCTTTTAATTTTAAATGCATAGAACTCTTAAAACTAATATGTTCTTTTTTAAGGGTTTATTATGAAGAATAAAATTCTTCAAGTGCTGACTTAGAGAAATATTTACAACCTGCTATTATATAAAAAATTAAATTATAGGACAACATGAAAAGTTCCTATGTTACTTTCCCTTTCCTTTTAAAAGATACCTATCATGGGGAACCTAGGTGGCTCAGTCCCTTCTTTCTGTTATCTCCTCAGGTCGTGATCCTGGGGTCCTGGGATTGAGCCCTGTTTGGGGCTCCCTGCTCAATGGGAAATCTGCTTCTCCTCCCTCTGCCCTCCACTTGTGCTCTCTCTCTCTCTCTCAAATGAATAAAAAAAAAAAAAGATACCTATCTCCCACTTACTTATTTCAACATATTTTGTTAACACTGTCACCTCAAAGGTGGAAAGCAGAGAAATAATATCCTTTATGTAAACCCTGCATTATTTCAGTTTTTGCATTAACCAGGTGTTATTTATATCTAAGATTGTGTTAGCTCAAAATAGCAGTGGCTTCAACAAGATAGAAATGTAGATCTCAAAAAAAGAGAAATATAGGTTTCTGGCAACTCAAGGCTAGTATGAAACTTTGAAGTCATCATGAACCCAGATTCCTTCCTCTTTATTTATTTATTTTTTAATTTACTTACTTATTTTAGGGAGAGAGAAAGAGAAGAGAGTAAACAGGGGTGGAGGGGCAGAGGGAGAAGGAGAGAGAGAATCTCAGGCAGACTCTCCACTGACTTTGGAGCATGACCCAGGACTTAGTCCCACGACCGTGAGACCATGACCTGAGCGAAACCAAGAGTCACATGCTCAACTGATTGAGCCCCCCCAGGCACCCCAAATGCAGATTCTTTCTATCTTTTGCTCCCCTTCCCTTGTATCGGCTTCCATCCTGTAGATATCCTCATGATTCACAGTGATTGTTAGAGCTTTAGCCATCCCATCCGAATTCCCAGCAACAGGTAAAAAAGGAAGGGCCAAAAGGGGGTTACTTTCCAGCTAAATCAATTCCCTTTCACAATCCTTTCTTAAGGCCTACCAAGCAGCACTTCTGATTTTATTTCATTGGCAGAACTCAAATGGACACACCTTGCTTTGAGAAAGACTATATAGTATGGTCTTTTACCTGGAAACATTATTGTCTTTACTAAAATCAGGGGAAGAAGGGGAAAATTTTTGTTTTCCCCTAAAAGAAGGGGAAAATATATGTTGGGGTAGACATCAAATAGATTCTGCCATAGAAATTTTTTCAACAAGCTGAACTGCAATTTCTATTATGTGTGCACACACATACACATACGATCTTTATTGTATATGTTTTGTGTAATTAACACTTAAAATTGGATTCCCTGTAAGATTTTTAGAAAGAATTTATGCTGTTCAGGTCACTTATTAAACCATGGATTTGGCTTTGTTATTCAGGATGTATCATTAAAAACTAGTCATTTCCTGAATTGTCCTGAATGTTACTTCAAGGACTTTGGAGATAGATAGTACTGTTGAAGTCACACTTGCATTGCTTATTAGCTGTATGGCTGTATGTGTCCCTGTTCTCTGTGCACACTCCATTTTTGTATATTTCATACTGCATTGCGGTTTGAAATTTATAGGCAAGTAAAGCCCAAATGTGAGCTCCTCGAAGAGCAAGAACTATCTTATTCAGAATGAGTGATTATTGAATATGTAAAATGAAAATTCTTCTGTTGAGGACATATATAGAATGTACTAGAATTTTATAATTATGCCAAAAGGAGAATTAGGAATATGTTTTTTTTTAATAATAGAAGTATTGCTGGAATTAACATAAAGTTCCTCAAAGGAGGTGATGCCTAATTTCTTCATATATAAAATTTAGATTAACTACTTCACTGGGATGTTTTAAGGATTCAGTAAATTAATATTTGTAAAAACATGTGTATGGTAATATTTAATTACTGGTGGTGGTAGGAGTTTCTCCAAACTCACATGTCTTATCCCGTTTCAGATTTCTAATTGTTTCATGTTTGTTAATTTTGCTTTCCCAAGTATGTTTTATAAAAGCTGTTTAATTCATTCTCTACTGCCTTAACTCAGTGATGTGATTTTAATTTATATAGTCAATACATCGATCTCACATAAAATCAGAAGTAAAATGCATTATCTTAAAATTCTCTATCACTTAGTGACCATATATGTGATTTTAGAAAGCATGTGCGTAAATGAGAGTATGACATGTTATAGAGTGAAGAAAGTTAACATGTCAAAGGGAAAAGAAGCCGCCCAAGGCCTAGAGAAGTATAAAGTAGAATAAGGGACATGATGTCATAAAAGCAGAGAGGTTAAAGGATTAGAAGAGAAAACAGGTATTGGAGAAGCTCTTAAAGGCGTTCAGAAAGCTCAAGAAAACTGAGTTTGTTGGAATTTACATGGTGGAGATCCTTAAAAGAGTGTTAATGAAGAGCAAACAATCCAGTCCATATTTATTAAGGGGTAAGTTAAATGGTAGAATCTAAGATACAGGTTTTCCATTTAAGAAATTTGACCATTACCAGAAAAAAAGAGAATGAAGTTAATGGGTTTCATAAAAGCCTCTTTAAGATGGGGGTACATCTGAGGGGATTATGATAACATAACAGACCAAATTCTAGGAATTTCTTAGAACTGTGCAGACCGTGCATGATGGGATAGCCATCTGGGGGTCTTTGTTGATAAACTGTTAAAAACGTTTCTAGTGTGAATAGCCACAAACATTTTCAGTGCTTTTTTGTTGGTTGAGTAAACCGAAGAGCATGAATGCAAAAGCAAAATTTGATGCCAAATCACAGAAGTTGCCATAAACACAGAAGTTCCCCTAGTGAGGACACTGCCTGTGCCTGAATTTCATTTGTTTCTGCTGCTACCATTTCTTAATTTTTCCTGGTGACTAGCCAGATTAGAACTATGAATGAAGACAAACTGGTCTTGCCCAGATTGTAGATGAGATATAGGTGACTTAGGTAAGTGGAGAAAATGCTTAGGGTTTTGACTGATGATCTGGTCTGATCTGGTCTATCTTAGAATGAAAAAGATGTGCTTATTCTTTGTCATGGGGGTTTGCAACCTTAGTATATGCCTAAATCTACAGCTGCTCCTCATTTTCCAGATGGCATCTATGGCTGGGAGTACTTTTTACCATCTGCACTTCTCAAAGAGTTTGTGAACTCTCTCTTTTAATTATTGGAAATGGAAAAACTAATTGGTAAAGTGGTTAAATGATGTAAAAGATTTTAAAAATTAAGTTAGAGCTTTTTACATTCTATTTGACTTTTTAAATAAGGTTAATGCTTTAAGTGCTTTTTGACTTTCATCTTTGCATACCTATGGTCTTTGATATTTGCAGTACTCCAGAGTACTTTGTAATAACTATTTGTACATTGACTGGTACTTTGAGCCAAATTCCAAAACTCTTACCTCCTTCCAATACTGTACTGTTTTTGACATGTGCATAGAGCAGCTAACACTGAATGAATGCAGAGTACAAACTTATGTGAATTGCTCCATTCATCCAATAATGTTTTCAAGTTGGTAAAGTACAGTGTCATAATTTGTAGAAGTAATTAAGAAAAACAAACTTTTTATGTGTTGCTCGTGTTTTTATATATGTAAAATATTGAGATAGTGGGAGAAGCAATTTCCCATTTAAGTAATACTTTTTAACTAGCTGAGCATAATAGGAGTGACATCTGACTCTGAAAATGAACATATTCTTTATCTAGGGAATTCTAGATTTGTAGTGTTACTAGCTTTTATTTTTCCTTCTTCCAGTTTTATGAGTCATAAATGTATTTTCTTAATGATATGTTGTAAATAAGTATCCTCTAATAATCTGTAGATACAGTACTTATTCACCATCTTTTCTCTTTAGGCAGGTTCTACTGGGGAAAATTCTCTAGATAGTTTGTCCATTTATAAAATTAGACACTTGCCATCTTTGCTCATTTTCAAGTTCTCTGTTTACAAAACTATTAAGAAGGTGTGAAATGCAGCCAAACTTCCCAGTTTATGGGAAATGTCTGATGATTGCATTTCCTACATGTTCATTGTTCACACATGAAGAAATTTGGCAGCTGTGAGATTATTAAGTTTAGAGTATCCAAATCTCACCCTCACTGGGATTTGGTTTCCTGCTTTCCACCCCCACCATCTCATCTTTTGTAATCATATTTGTGGTAAGTGCCGTGGTGGTATTTCTTAAGGTTGATGATCCTTCAGTTTTCTTTGTTTCCCATTTATCAGATGCTATGAATAAATCATAGGCCAGGAGTTCACCTGATTTACAGTCCTGGCTTCAGACAGAAACGTACCAAACTCTAAAAGAGGTTCCTTCTCAATAAAGACTTTTTTGGGGCATCTGGGTGGCTCAGTGGATTAAGCCGCTGCCTTCGGCTCAGGTCATGGCCTCAGGATCCTGGGATCAAGCCCTACATTGGGCTCTCTGCTCAGCAGGGAGCCTGCTTCCCCTTCTCTCTCTGCCTCTCTGCCTACTTGTGATCTCTCTCTCTGTCAAATAAATAAATAAAAATCTAAAAAAAAAAAAAGACGTTTTATGGTGGCATTGTTGTTGAAAGAGGGAGCAGTGATGGTAGCTAATCTATAAGCTATAATTATTTTATAAGAACTTGCTAGAAAATGTATGGTCATACATGTAAGAGTTTGTAACTGAGAATAGTAGAAAATGGTTTGTGTATATTGTTTTGTTGATTTAATTTTTACTTGATTTGGCTTTTTATTCAAATGAGTTTTTCCTGTTGAAAACTTCAGATTACTCTGTTTTCTCTATGATTACTAAAGATCAGTTATGGAAAAGTGAGATGTTTTTTCTGAATACATGTACTATTTTTAGAGATTTAAATATATGGAATTATAAAGGGAGAAAACTATATAATTTGTTAAGTGGATCAAAAGGCAGCAGCTCCTTTGATCCTAAGAGCTGCTGATAGTTATATAGATACTGGATGTGACAGTTGACAAGAAAAAGGAGACAAAAAAATGGGAAGTTGGGGCAGAGGTGTAATGAAAGTAGGACAAGGAAGAGAAGACAATAGGACTAGTTAGCACCATGGTGCCATAAGCAACTGCCTTAGTTACTTCTCTCCTCCACTTTAGCCATCCCTCAAAGAATTCTGTAACAGTTTCCAGATGGTGAATACTACCATGTGGTGGTCCAGTTTGACATATTCAGTGTCTTTTATGTATTTCTTAAGTCTGTTTTCAAAATGATGGTGGTAGGGTACCTGGGTGGCTCAGTCGGTTAAGCGTCTGCCTTTGGCTCTGGTCTCTGGTCTTGATCCTGGGATCCTGGGACCAAGCTCCACATGGAGTTGGGAGTCCCTACTCAGTGGGAAGCCTGCCGGAAAGGCTTCCCACTCCCACTCTCCCTTCTTGTGCTGTCTCATGCTCTCTCTCAAATAAAAATTAAACAAATTTAAAAAATTAAAAATTAAATAAAAATAAATGATGGTGGTAATAGTTTTTATTACACTTAAGGTTATTTGGAAGATTAGCACACTTTTTTGTTTAATGAGTCACGTGAGTAAAAGGTTCTGTGAATGAAAATTATGATCACCATTGTCTTCAGTGAGTATTCTGCAGTGGAAAAAGTAGATTTAGAATCTGAAACTCTGTCCTTTGTGTTTCATTCACAGGCTGTAGAAGAAGAAGATAAGATGACACCTGAACAGCTGGCAATAAAGAATGTTGGCAAGCAGGTGAGGTATACCGTAATAGGTTACGCAGTTGCATAATAACCTGCTCTTGTAGAGTTAAAACTGTTTTGGGGCCTGTATGATTTTTCCCCTGTTTGTTCGCTCTACATTTTTCTTTTGTCATGTAAATATGATGCTGATTTTAAAATTCACTGAATTACTTGATGTCAAATTCTGTTTGCCATATATAGTGAAGTCACAAATAGATCTGTGAGGTACTGTCTTTAGTGAAAATAATTTACTAGAAATAAATTAGGAAACTTATATCCTGAGTTAATTTTTCAGGTATTATTTTTACTTGAAATAATATTATCAGTGAAGATAATAGAATGGTTTATTTCTTATATATGTAACAGTATTTTAAATGATAGTTTGTCAGCATATAGGCTTCAGTATGTAGGTTATGTTCCTGAGAAGGCTGAGAACACCATTGGATTATAGTGAGTGAGGAGAAAGGGTTTTAAGTATTTGCTCTTTCACATTTCCAAGATAAAATATATATTTTAGTTCCTATTTTCTGAGGGTTGGGGGAACACACCAACCAATTAAAAGAATCTACAGATTAATTAGACTGTTTTTTAAAGAATGTTGATTACATTTTTTTCATTTCATGGAACATGGTTATCATATTGCTGATGTTGGCAGAATCTTGATATTTCAGATGCAAGACACTAAGCTGTCTTTGCTTTCAGCCATCCTACCATATGCTCTGATCCCATCACATCTCACAAGCTATGTAGGTTTGGGCCAGGACCATTCTTGGATGGGAAATCTCTAAGAATCACCCAGCTGCCACAAGAAGTAATGTAGATAACTGAGGGAAGTGTGTTACCAATTCACTATACAACCAGTTATTCCAACAGCGCAGTAGGGGCAAAGGTCTGACTTAAATATCATAATTAGTGAAATTAAATCTCACTACATTCTGAATATTATAATGTAAAAACAGTTAGAACTCTCCCCAAACAAAATGAAGTATAGTTCATCTTATTCTCTCATCCTGTGATCTAGTTACCTAGTCTCTTCCTACTACTTATTGTAGTCTAATATATGTTACTAGATCACCAGCTTGGAGTCTTGCACTTTATAGAACCCACTGTTTTTTGTATAAATGACTCTGAGGCTACAGCAACAAATAAAAGGTCTTAATTAAAAGTGATGCTGAAAAATATGTAATGAGCAAAGATGAATAATCATCAGAATCATTTTTCTTAATCTAGCTCTTCACTGGTTTAGCCTGTTGCGTGGCAAAAGCAACACTGTCTGTAATGGAATCAGATCACTATCTTTTTCTCCTGCCAGTCTTTCTCAGATACTTCCACCTAAAATGTCCTAAGGCTTATTCCTGAAATAAAGAAAGTGTAATATGTGGTCTAATTACTTGAAATTATTTGTAGCATGTTGCATCTCTGGATTGTTTAAGGAAATTAAGCATGTATTGAAATTGTGATTTAGAAAAGAACAGCCAAGAAATAATTCCAGTGATGAGCATTTATTTGAAGCTAGGAGTCTTGAGTATTGTAGCAATGCCCATACAAAAATAATGCTTCAATTGAAAGTTTAATGTGCAATATATATATTTTCAAGCTTTCACATTTAGCTGAAATACGTCATTCAGCTCAGCCTTAAATATAAATTAAGCGTTTTAATTTAACTTCATTTGTTACAATGTTATTTTAAGCCTCATTTTTTAACTCAAATGTTAGATTTGATCAGGTTCCAGTTAAAAGATTGTACCTATATACTTTTCTGATACTTTATTTTTTTAAAATAGCTACAGAAAATATGTAATCTTAACATTATTTTGTACATATTATATACATGTAAAATATGTGTATCCTAACATTGTATTTAAATTTTTAAACAAGTAACAGTGACTTTTGATCTAAGAATATTTCCTAAATCATTTAATGTACTTTTCCCTGAAATGTTAAAATTATACAGGAATTAAATTTAAATTAAAATTACAGAGGAAGTGATGAGAAAGAATTCACACTGAACTCTTACCTGTTGGTACATCTGCTTCGAGTAATAAAAACCCCTCAGACAGTCAGTAAATGTGAATGGCAGAAAATATGCACACGTTCTTGGGCTTATGCACACTTATAAATGCTTATACTTTGTTTTTTAAAAAATCGGACGCTGTGGCTGTATAGGATTCCTTGTTACTTTTTATAATTTCTGGTATAGAGTTATGGCATTGATTGTGTAAATCAGTTTTTCATTGTGTAATCTATTATTTTATCAGGTACTTAATTTTTTAATACATTTAGGAATCTTAAGAATATAACAATATATTAGGAAAATTAAATTGTAAAATATATATAAATTTAGGTTTGGCTTTCTTTACCAGTTTCAACTACTTAAACTAAGTAATTCTTCTATCAGTGATATGGTTCTTTTTTTCTTTTTCTTTCCTTATTTTTTATTTAGGACCCCAAACGTCATTTGGAGGAACATGTGGATGTACTTATGACTTCAAATATTGTCCAGTGTTTAGCAGCTATGTTGGATACTGTCGTATTTAAATAAAACAATGCAAAAAGCTATTGGTGATACTTCCAGCATATATTCCTCTGTTGTTCCTAATGCTCAAAATCAAGGGACCTCTGAAGGTGTGTTTGGTTAAATGTAAGACATCTGGCATCATTTGCAGCACTGTAACACCTTCAGTCTCAGTTGTGCAATTACTTCTGTTTCTTTAGTCAGGGTCTTTGCAGATTCCAAAGTTGTATAAGAATACATCAAAGTGGACAAATTTTGTTAAGATCCCATTTAATATTTGAAGAAATCAGTAACACAAATATATTTTGATTGTTGCTTACAAAATAAAATACATTTACAATCTATGTCTCCTGGGGTTTTTTGGCACTGGGTGGAATTGACAGAATAACATTTGACAGTGCTCTCGAAATCTCACACAAAGATACGTTTCTCTTTGCAATTTAAGATCTTATAACCCATAAAACATCAATGTGATAACAAAACTTCACAAATGTAAAGTCATTGCCATTAAGGAGTTAATACGCCATTAGTGAGTAACCCCCCAAAAAAATGTTGACATATTTTATTAAAAGTATCTGTCACAAATTAATATTATATAGTCAGTATCTTAACATACTATACTTTCCAGGGTTTCAGAGGAGTACATTTAAGAAGAAAAAGAGGACAGTGTTAATTCAGACTTCATTATTATTTTTTTTTTTAAGAGTACATTCTACCAATGTTGAGACTATCTGGGAGTTGCCTGCTGCAAACTCCACTAGACTTTTAGCTCAGACTGCCATAGAATATATAATCTCTTCAAAGCAAATCAAGAAAAGTCACCATAATGTGAGTTTTTAGTATCATGAGCACATAAGAAATAATTTGTTGTTGTTTTCTCTCACCTTCCCCAAATTAACTTGAAAGTATTTAGTTTTCTGATAAAGACAAAAATTTGACTAATGGCAGGTTTTAGAGATGACCTTATCCTTTAACCTGTTTCTAACCCGATATACATAAAAAACTGCCCCCATTAATACTCTTGGCACAGCACCATTCTGGGTACACCGAGAAGTATGGGAAAACATGAAGGCAGATTTAATTCTTGTTTGTACCCTTTGTGAAAATATGGTAAAAATGTTTGTTTCTAAGGCTTCATTAAAAGAGGGTTTTACTTTGGGGACTTGGAATTTAGACTTAACCCCTACTAGAGGTCGTAGGAATGTGGTAGACCAAATTACTGTCCTATTTGAACAATTCCAGGCTCTTATTGGTTGCCTAATGAACATTTACAAGAAACTAAAAGTAGAAAGGGCTTAGGTTCCCACTGTGTTTCACAGTCTCTATTTTGGTGGAATAAGAGGTATTCTGAGCATTTGTTTATCCTGTGGCTTTTTCTTTTATATATAGTCATAGTATGTTTTATGTAGGACGTGTAATATGTAAAATTAATTTAATTGTTGAGATTACAACAGCTAACCTTTTACAATTAAAATATAAGTGGAAGATAGCAGAAGTTTTCCTTTTGCCTAATTTAATCTTGTGTGCAGACTTTTTTGGGGTACATGATTTTCCCCTTTACATAAATAGGGTTCTATGATTTATTTCACAGATATTCATTAGAGCTCTTCAAGATTTTTTTCATACAGTATGCCCTTAGAGGAAGGCCTCAATAATCCAGAAGCTCTTCTCAACATTCCATTTGAAATACTTCTTGTTTTTCATTTTAGTCTGCTAAAAACATCTCCTGAGGAGGCTTGCACAATGCCTGCCTTTTGTTCTTATTTGATCACTTTATCATCTTGGGACTCCCCACAACCAGTACCACTTTCTCCTTCTTGGTTCATGTTGGAAACACTCCCAATTTCAAAACCCTACCAGGATCCCTCCTAGCAAAAACCTGCGTTTTGAGATTTGGAATGAAAATTAGGATGCCCTGAGTCTTGTTGAACACTTTTGTCTTGGAATGTACAGCTATTTTAGCAGCAGCCTGATGGCTCAGGTCCAGTTAGGCATTGAAATGACTTATTTAATCACAAGCTCAATAAGGTGTGTATGTGCTTATGTGCGCATCTTTACCCATCCATTATGCAGCGTTAAAGCAGCGCAAGAACCCAAACTCCTGCTTGCCTCTAGTACAGAGATATCCCTGCTTTCCTCTCTGACTAACATGGGGCCACTGAAAGCTCCAACCTCAATATACAGTGTGACCTGCCTGGACCAGGAGCACCTGGCTCTTCTGGGAACTCATTATATATACACAATCCAGGCCCTCACTCCAGACCTGAATCAAAAATCAAGAATCCTGGCACGGTTCATATGCACTTTAAAGTCTTAGAATCCCTGCTGCACACAAGTATGGCTCAAGAGAAGGTGTGCTGATCTTGAGGAAAGTGAGTTTCCCTTTTGAGCTTATGTAAGCTCAAGATACAGCCTGTAATGAGGAATCACTGAATTTAGTACTGATAATCTAAAGTCAGAATGCACATTTATTGCCTATTCCAATTCTTTTAAAACTGAGGAAGGTACACTCTAGTTTTGCATTCTTCATTTTTTAAAAAGTTAATTCAGGATGCCACGAATGAGAACGCATTCAAGAGCCTTTTTGGCTACCTACTTAAGGCTCTTGTCCCACTGAGAAAGGGGTGGAGGGTAACCTTGGAAGCAGGGGATAGAAAGGCGCTCAGAGACAAAGAAGTTAATGGTCGAAGAAAGGAGAAAACAAGAATAGCCAAAGGGGCAAAAACCACTCAGGAGAAATGGTGGTGAAAGGTAAAGGGCAGAAAAAACAAGTGTCAAATAGTGTCATAGCTCCTGTCCCCTTCCCCGCACCCTGATGCCTAAACAGCCAAGGCCCTGCTTGTTGAAGCTTCATGGCCAGGAGCTGAGATTTGCTTCCGAAGAGAAAAATGGGCCTGGCTGTATTTTTCTCCCAGAAAACTGTCTCGGCTTCAGTCGGACATCTGGTCATCCACTTGTCCAGCCCAGGGCCGTCAGCGCTGGGCTTGGCTCGTGGCGCCCTGCTGGAAGCTACAGCTGGTGCCCTCTGCAGCCAAGGCGCCCAGCCCGCCTTGGGGGCTGGGGGGGGGACTCAGACTGGGTTCCGCGCTGACCGTTCGGCCCACTGAGGCAGCGCTCTTTAAAAAGGCGCCCGCCTAGGCGGAAGTCGAGTCTGGTTAACTCCTCTCTGCCCAAGTCTAGGACCCACCCAACGTCTCCAGCGCCGCTCTTCGTCAGGGAAGTGGCGAGGCCCTAGGAGAGCTGACGGGGCGGAGGTTGCCGGGCCGTGCCTCTGCCGCCAGAAGAGTGTGTGCCCCTGGCGTCTGCGCCAGCTCGGCTCTCCCCAAGCTCCCCGAGTCTCCTGGGCGGCGGCTGCCTCTCGGGACCGCCGGGGAGCTGGGCAGCCTCCTCACGCCGCTCGGGGACGTTAGACAATGAACCAGGGCCGGGCGGATGGCCGGGCGCGGGGAGGGCCTCTCAGGCTGCCAGCCCGAGCAGTGCTCGGCGCGGAGCCCGCCCGCCTGTCGGCCAGCCTGCGGGGCCCAACTGAGCTCCCGCCGCGCTCCTCCTCCTCCTTCCCGCGCGGCTCGGCGTCCCGGGGAAAGCCGCGGGAGGGCAGATTGGCGGGTGCCGCCACCGGAAGCAACTTGAGGCGGATAAAGCCTCTGCGCTCTCGGCCCTCTGGTCCAGGGCTGGGTTCCTCTCCAGAGCCAGAACTGGGAGATTTCTTCCGACATCCCAGGGTCGCTTTGGGCCTCGCGCTATTTATTTGTGCCAACATCCTTTTAAATTGGTTATTTTCTCTGTTCCTCCGCTGATTCTCCCTCATTTTAAAGTTACTGGCGTGGTTTTTTTTTTTTCCCTCCCCTCCAGATTATATAAACGTTGCACACACACGCACACACACAGACACACACACACGTCTTTGGTATCGATCACTGCGTTGACACCACTTCCACTCTGTCTCCCCAGATCAGCGCTTCCAGCGAACCCATTTGCACGAGGACTCGGCCCTTTCTTTTCCTGGCGAGGCTTTTGAACCTTGTCGCCAAGCCAGTACCTCAGAGAGAAGGAAGTGCAGTGGGACGCGCGGTATGCATGGCGCCTGCCCCCAGTTAGATGCTCTTCAGATAATCGGCAACCAAGCTCGCTGATAAAATATTTAGGAAAGACCTCGTAAACATCACTGCAAATACATTAAGGCACTTCAGCCCGACAGCTTATGATTATTTCAAAACTTAAAAAGGTGATCATGGATTGTCACTGTTTCTGTGCTCAAGCAAGAAACCGAACCTTCCCGAGGTGGGTGGATGGGTGGGTGAGTTGCAGCTTTTCTCCCCCACTTCTCCCCCCCAGCATCCCCCCCCCCCCCCGCTCACTTTCATCGCTGTGGCTCTCAGCAACAGTGATTTATTTATTTATGTATGTAGTTAAAAAGGTGTGCGTGGAGGGGGGCGGTTCGCGGAGGACACGTAGGACCTGCTCACAAAGGACTGGCTCAGGTGTTATGTGCTTCTGTATTAACTGGAAAAGACAGACTCTGGAACTTTTACAGGGCGAGAAGAGGCCACCGGCTCGCGCTTTGTATACTTTGCACTTGAAATCGTTACATTCAACTGAATATTTGGCTCATTCAGATCCGAAAAGTCTCCTAGCATCATCGAATTCCCTCCTCCGCCCCTCGGCTCGAGAGGAGGGAGGTGGGGGGAAGGTAGGAAAATGTTTGGTAAATTGCACATCTTTGAATCTTCCTAAAGCAGTGGTCACAAAGCTTAAAGGTGACACAACAGTGCTCACGTAAAGCCAACACACATTCCCCACCCCCCAAGCCAACAATAAAATCATCCCCTTCAATTTGCCATGATCGTCGCGACCAGGAGCCAGGTGATTATCCTAATTAATGTCTATCTAATTAAATTACTGTCAGCAGTTAACCAATGGCAGGAGCCGTTTCATCGGCTGCACAAGCAGCAAGATCAAAAGTGAGCCTTTTCTGATTGCTGCATAGTGTCAATTGGCCAATCTCTTCTCCCAGGGAAAAAAAAAAAAGTAAATCAAACCTTTGAGAAGCATTTGCTGGTTGAAGTGCTTTCTGTCTAGTGAGGGGGTCTGTGGATTTCTAGTTTATGATAAATAGGACTTTAAAAACCAGGGACAGGAGGGCGAGTGTTCAGGTTCTAGAGCTATGCAGCTGGAGCACTGCCTTTCTCCTTCTATCATGCTCTCCAAGAAATTTCTCAATGTGAGCAGCAGCTACCCACATTCAGGCGGATCTGAGCTTGTCTTGCACGATCATCCCATTATCTCGACCACTGACAACCTGGAGAGAAGTTCACCTTTGAAAAAAATTACCAGGGGGATGACGAATCAGTCAGATACAGACAATTTTCCTGACTCCAAGGACTCACCAGGGGACGTCCAGAGAAGTAAACTCTCTCCTGTCTTGGACGGGGTCTCTGAGCTTCGTCACAGTTTCGATGGCTCTGCTGCAGATCGCTACCTCCTCTCTCAGTCCAGCCAGCCACAGTCTGCGGCCACTGCTCCCAGTGCCATGTTCCCGTACCCCGGCCAGCACGGACCGGCGCACCCCGCCTTCTCCATCGGCAGTCCCAGCCGCTACATGGCCCACCACCCGGTCATCACCAACGGAGCCTACAACAGCCTCCTGTCTAACTCCTCACCGCAGGGCTACCCCGCGGCCGGCTACCCCTACCCACAGCAGTACAGCCACTCCTACCAAGGAGCCCCGTTCTACCAGTTCTCTTCCACGCAGCCCGGACTGGTACCCGGCAAAGCGCAGGTGTACCTGTGCAACAGGCCCCTCTGGCTGAAATTTCACCGCCACCAAACGGAGATGATCATCACCAAACAGGGAAGGTAATGCTACATTTTTGGCAGTCGCCGCTCCCCGCACGGCCCGGGGGCAAGTGCGCCGGGTTGTGACGAATCCCGGTAGCGATGTTTTGGGGTCGGGAGCTGAGTGGAAGGCGCTCTGGTGCGCCCTGGAGTTGGCTTGGTTTTGGGAAAAGGGAAAGTGGAAGGTATAACCGCCGCGGTGTGTTGGTAAGGGGGTTTCCGCTCTAGAAAGGTGGTCAGAGAGCCTGTCAGGGGCCGGAGAAAGGCTAAAGAGAGGGAGAGTCCGGGCCTGCAGCTGGGACTTTGTAGGGACCCATCAACGCCCGGAACCAAAGACAGGTGGAGGTGCGGGTCGCCAACCTCACTCTACACCTGGGCAGTGACACCTGCCGACTCCCCACTCCAGCTAATCCGCGTATCTCCCGGACTTCATCCTCACATCTTTTCCTCCCCCACCACCCCTTCTCTAACCCAGCAAACATTCGCTCATCCACGCTGGAAGAACAAGTTTTGCTTTGCTATCTGGCGCCGCGCTTCTTGCATTTAATCTTTAACATTTACGTGTTTTTTCTCTTGTTTTCTCTCCCCCCCCCTTAATTTAAATAGGCGCATGTTTCCTTTTTTAAGTTTTAACATTTCTGGTCTCGATCCCACGGCTCATTACAATATTTTTGTGGATGTGATTTTGGCGGATCCCAATCACTGGAGGTTTCAAGGAGGCAAATGGGTTCCTTGCGGCAAAGCGGACACCAATGTGCAAGGCAAGTCCTTCCAATTAACACATTTTCCTGACACTTATTTAGGTGAGAATGATTAATTAAAGCCTTTGTGGACTGGCTCGAGAGACTTTTAAAACGATGGCCAATGACTTCTAAAAGGAAACGAGGGGGATAGGGGGACAGACTGAGCAGCGAGAAGGGGGAGGATTATGCAAAAGCTATTTTAATCATCTCCAGTTAATAGGAAGAAAGCGAGGCCTAAAAAACCCCCAGCTAATGGGCCTCACTGTGGAATAAGGTGTGTGTGTGTGTGTGTGTGTGTGTGTGTGTATGCGCGCGCGTGTGTCCTACGTGGTGAGGAGTTGGGACTGGGCAGTGCCCGGGGCATATGTAAACAACATATTTCTTTCTCTAGGAAATCGGGTCTATATGCATCCGGATTCCCCCAACACGGGGGCTCACTGGATGCGCCAAGAAATCTCTTTTGGAAAATTAAAACTTACAAACAACAAAGGAGCTTCAAACAACAATGGGCAGGTCAGTGGCTCAAGCGCTCCTTCCCGCCGCCCCCCCCCCACATCCCTCGCTAACATCCAGTCCATTAGTTTAAATCAGCATGAGAAAATGGACATATGTTTCTTTGCTTCATTAACAAGACTTTTTCAAAATTTTATTTCCACCCTCCTATAAAGTTGTTTTTGCCCCCCTCCCAATTCCCGAGTTCTCGACCTTCCCAAGAACTGTACAAATACTCGACTGATTTCGAGAAGGAAACCCACAGGATCGGGGGTTGTAAAAATCTTTGTTCCTCCTAAAAGGAGGGCTAGGCGGATCGGGAGGCCCTGACGACCAGGCAATCGGGTTCGATTTTCCTCCGGTGCTCCGGTGATCTTTGCTCGGGGAGGAACCAGGGCTGGTCCTGCCCCAGCTAGCCAGTCACCAGCCGGGCGAGTCCCGCGGTCAGTTAGCCGGGGCGGCAGGCTCCAGCCAGCCCCGGCACGGCCCGCGGCCCCAGCCCAGCGCACACTGACCGCGCTAACGCGCCGCCCCGCGCTCCCCTTTCTCTCCGCCGGACAGATGGTGGTTTTACAATCCTTGCACAAGTATCAGCCCCGCCTGCATGTGGTCGAAGTGAACGAGGACGGCACCGAGGACACCAGCCAGCCTGGCCGCGTGCAGACATTCACTTTCCCCGAGACCCAGTTCATCGCCGTCACCGCCTACCAGAACACCGATGTAAGGAGGCCTGGGGGCTGGGCGCGCGGCGGGCGGCTGCGGCTTCACCCGGCACCAGCCTGCAGCCCCGGCCATCCCGGGTTGGGGCACTAACATCAGCAACAGCTGGTTCTGGTGCGCCTTTTAGGCGGAGGGCTAGGGGCCTGCTGGGCACCTTCTCTGAATCCCTAGCTGGTGGGAAAACGCTTCCTATTCGTCTCCATCGCGGGTCACACGGGCCATCTTTGAGGGGCCCAGGATTTCTAGTAGGGTCTCTTTTGGGAATTTTAATTCAGTTCTCAAACTAGAAGAGATTTAAATTTGCTTTCTCCCCCGACCCCCTACCCAAGACTCTTTTTTTTTTTTTTTTTTTTGGAGCCCTTCTTCCATTTAGAGAACAAGCAGATTTTCTCCTGCATTTTATTATTGGCAAGCTTTGGCATTACCTAAAAATAAATAAATAAATAAATAAAGTCTCAGAATTGATGGCTAAAATAAACAAGCGTCACTTTTTGGGCGATCAAAAGAACAGACACATTCACATATCTAAAAAGTACAATAAATCGAATTACTGGAAGCTGTGGAGTGAGTTTTTTTAGCACTTGAACCTCTTCAACACTTGCAAGTTCGCCAAAACTTATTTTACTTCTGTTGATTTGACGAGTAGGAGTGATGGTGTTGTTGTTTTTTTTTTACTTAAATGGAAGTATCAAAAATGAAAATATGCATTTATTTTAAATTAAAGCTGATTTTAAGATGCAGTTATGGGTTCTTGAGGTTATGAGTCAGAAGTGACCAACTTTTAAAAAATGTGGTGAAACACTTAAAATAGGCAACATTTGGTGATGAATTCAAGTGCCCCTTAAAGATTTGTCTTTTTGTAACAAGTATTTTTAAAATGTGCATGTGAGCTGACCTGGAACACGTGGGAGAGCTAATTGAAAGCAATCCTTTAGTGTTAGGCATCATTAATTTAAACATGTTCCTCATAACTTTCATGATATGTTCTCTTTTTTCCCTTTCTATTTATTCCCTCCAACCTAATGAAATTGTGGGCCATAAGCCCCTGTAAAAAGTGGTGATACATTTGTAAACACCTAATCCACCTACACAGAAGGTGAGACCATATTAATCTTTTTTGTTGTTTGTTTTTTCTAGATCACACAATTGAAAATAGATCACAACCCCTTTGCAAAAGGATTTCGGGATAATTATGACACGTAAGTAGTTTTGCACCTTCCTTCTCAAATAGTTGTGGAATTGGGCTGTAGGTCAAAGGTGTATTGTTCTGTACAAGGCTGTTGGAAGCTCAAGCGTGTGAAGACAAGGCTGTTTCCAAGGTCTTCCTTTGCCTTTTTGTGGGCTCCCCTTCTTTCTGGTGACTTTCTGGCTTGGTGCTTTTGTGGTTTGGGTCAAAGATTTCCTCCACTTATTTTTACCTTTCTTATGAATTACAAAGTTGTTGGCGGGCCTCTGGGGCTGGCTGACTGGTGAAGCTGCCCCCATTCCTGGGTGCGGGAGCTGTATGTGTCGGTGCAGATGCTCAGCTCAGATTGCCTGTGTCTGAAACCGCCCGATTCTGCCGGAAAGTGCATGTGGCTCTGGCAGTTGTTACATTCTCCTTGGCATATGTGACTTTTATTTACCCATTTCCAAGTTTTTCCTTTTCCTGTGCAAGTTTACTATGGACTGAATAAAAATGTGCACCCACCATAGGCAAGGTCATGAGCAGAGCCGTTGTTACAGTTATTTCAGGCTTTGGGAAGGACCCAGGTGCTTTTGCTGTGTATTATTTATAAGCTTCAAAAGAAAAATATTTCCTTTTATCTTTTGCATCTAGGCATGTTTTAATTAAATGTGTTGGTACCCTTTTCTCCAGGCTTCCCTTACTTATCTGTGTCTTTTCTATCAAAATGATGTTCTCTGGGGGATAGCAGAAGATATAAACTTAGTGCTTGTTCTAGCATTCTTGCTCGGAGTTCAGAAATAGTGCCCAAGAGTTCAGATAGTGTTATATAGCAAAATCTAAATCTGGATTGTCGGAACTCCCCACTTTTATTCTGACCATAAAAGGGAAGGGTACATGAATTTTAATTTCATGGCTTGCATGAAGTGTCTGGGATAGAGCTACAAAGTTGAAGTTGTCTTTGACCAGAAATAGATTAATTTTGTGGAGAAATAGCCAAGTGACTGTTTCTATTCCGTCTCCAGGTAGATAACAAACTTCCCTCCTGATATTTTTTATGACAAACTAAAAAGAGAGTCATTGATATTTCTGCCTGTAATTGTCAGGTGCCTCCCTTAAAAGTAGTTTTGAGGAGGCAAGGCTCATCAAGATGATTCCCCAGAATAAAAACTCAGCTATTCTAGTCCTCACAATCTAAAAATGTGGACCCGGCACTGTGGGAAGTGTGTGGCCCAGGAGGCCAGAGATACTGGTCTCTGTACTCGGGGGTCTTGCAGGTTTTGAGCTTTTAATTCTGTTGTGAACATCTGTTCCAAAGCATTTTATTTTGCACAGATCAATTCAGTAATCCCAAGTGGATTGGGACCTGGATGGGCATCTAAACTGTATCTTTTGCAGGCTGTTTTTTTTTTTCTTTTTAAAATATTGTGGTAAACAGAGAAGATATTTGCACCTTGCTGGTTATGTTCCCTTCCTGCCTCCCTCTACTTATTTGAAGCTGGAATTAAATTTCAGGAGGGAAATTTTGTGTGGTAAGCAGAATGGACCTACATCACCCTCACCTGCCCTTCTCTGGCTGACTTCTGTAGGAAAAGTCACTTCTTTTTGTTTCTTAAACTGTATATTTTCCATAAAAACTTCCTTATCTATACAACTGGAGACTTTATTTTTTAGGGGACAGGAGAGAGCAGAATGGCTTATGCCACCCACCCTTTGCCCTTTTATGCCGATATTTTGAGCACGGAATACTTTTGGAGAAACAGGATGAGCAGTAAGAGTTCAGAGGGACTAGAAGGTTGCTTGGCCACTCACCAGGGAATCTCTTCCCCAAAGGATTAAGGTCTGACAAGACTGAGGCTCTCTCTCAAAACAGTGTGTTGATTAAAGATTAAAACATTTATGTGTGAGCTAAATAAAAAAGGAGGCATGTGTCTATGTGTAGGAGAAAACACTTCTACCAATCTTGATCCAATCTCTGGTTCTTTCTCAATTTGAATGGGATTTTCTAGGCCCGGGGCCTAGATTAATCTTCATTTCACCTACGGTGATTCCCAGTAACACAGTTACTGTCTGTGGGCAAGTTATTTAACTTCCCTTTGCCTCAGTTTTCTCCTCTGTAAGGTGGGATAATAATGCTACATAACTGGGAGGATTGTTGTGATGGTTAACTAAATTACTATCTATAGTCCTAGACAACAGTGCATGGCACATAGTCAAGTTGTATAAGGGTTAGCTATTATTGGTGAGAGATTACTTGGAGGAGCTTGATAATCACTGTGAGAGTTTGTCCCAAAGGTGTTTTTTGTTTGTTTGTTCGTTTTGCTTTTTGTCTTTTTTTAAATTTTAATTTTTATTTAATTATTATTATTATTATTATTATTATTTACCAGTAATGGTTCAAAAGGTGGGACAAGGTCAGCATACAGAACCCTTTTTCTTGGACCACCTGGCTGGCTCAGTCAGTAGAGCATGCGACTCTTGATCTTGGGTTCCACTCTTGACTCTTGATCTCATGTGGTCAGTTCAAGCCCCATGTTGGGCATAAAGCTTACTTTACAAAAAAAAAAAAAAAGTATATATGCCTTTTCACTGTAAAAGAATTTTATTGATTGATGACTTTATTTCCAAGTAGTACTTCTTGTTAGTATTGGTAGAGGTGGGGGTTAAAGGATCACACGGGGGAAACAATGGACAGTAAATACTGTGGAGGCTTCCAGCAGCAGTCCTCAAGTCTCAGAAGACTGGTGAAGCCCAGTCTTTGGTGATTGATTACTACCTGGATAGCCTACGTGTCTATCAAATGGAAGAAAGTATTCTTCACAGAGTGAAGAAATGGGTATCTTGTTTAGAAATATTGCCCAGAAACTCTCACTGACAGAAGAGGCCCACTGGGCAAGTAACACCTTAGTCCCTGGGCAAATCTGCCCTAATGTTCCTACAGACACTGGAGAAGTCGGATGAGAATCCCCTGCTGTGCTCCGCTCTCTGATCCCCTGTACAGTTGGCAAGAGAGAGGGGACAGGCAAGCCCTCCTCTTGATCTGTGTTTTGCCTAGCTCCCTGAACAGACAAATCGACCTCTTTCCAATTGCACGATTTATTTTATTTTGGGGAGAACGTAGGTCTGTGACCTTTTGTCCGTCTCCACCCTGGACCGCAAGTTACAGATGGAGATTGTGGGGGTGGGCGAAAAGTGGAGGTGGCCTTCCTTTTGCCTCCCGAGGGGACCTCTCTGCCACCCCTCGGTTCTCTCTCTCTCTCCTTCCCTCGCAGGATCTACACTGGCTGCGACATGGACCGCCTGACCCCCTCGCCCAACGATTCCCCGCGCTCGCAGATCGTGCCCGGGGCCCGTTACGCTATGGCCGGCTCTTTTCTGCAGGACCAGTTCGTGAGCAACTACGCCAAGGCCCGCTTCCACCCGGGTGCGGGCGCGGGCCCCGGGCCGGGCACGGACCGCAGTGTGCCCCACACCAACGGGCTGCTGTCGCCGCAGCAGGCCGAGGACCCGGGCGCGCCGTCGCCGCAGCGCTGGTTTGTGACCCCGGCCAACAACCGGCTGGACTTCGCCGCCTCGGCCTACGACACAGCCACGGACTTCGCGGGCAACGCGGCCACGCTGCTCTCCTACGCGGCGGCGGGCGTGAAGGCGCTGCCGCTGCAGGCGGCGGGCTGCACCGGCCGCCCGCTCGGCTACTACGCCGACCCGTCGGGCTGGGGCGCGCGCAGCCCCCCGCAGTACTGCGGCGCCAAGTCGGGCTCGGTGCTGCCCTGCTGGCCCAACAGCGCCGCGGCCGCCGCGCGCATGGCGGGCGCCAACCCCTATCTGGGCGAGGAGGCCGAGGGCCTGGCCGCCGAGCGCTCGCCGCTACCGCCCGGCGCCGCCGAGGACGCCAAGCCCAAGGACCTGTCCGACTCCAGCTGGATCGAGACACCCTCCTCCATCAAGTCCATCGACTCGAGCGACTCGGGGATTTACGAGCAGGCCAAGCGGAGGCGGATCTCACCCGCCGACACGCCGGTGTCCGAGAGCTCGTCGCCGCTCAAGAGCGAGGTGCTGGCCCAGCGGGACTGCGAGAAGAACTGCGCCAAGGACATAGGCGGCTACTACGGCTTCTACTCGCACAGCTAGGCCGGCCCTGCCCGCCCGGCCCCGCGCCCCGCGCCCCGCCGCCGCCCGCCCCCCCAGCCAGCCCCTCGCAGCTCTCCCCAGCTCTTCCTCCCCACGGCCCACCTCGCGCTCCCCCTCATGTCACTTGGCCCTCGAATACCGTCTGCGACGAATAAGTACAGGTCTCCGAGTTTGATTTTAACCTTTTTTTGCTCAGCAGTTTCTGCAGTTAGCTCACCGACCTTCAACTTTGCTGTAAACCTTTCGGTTTTCCTCCTTACTCTCCTTCTGTGAAGTTACACTCCTAACAAGCCTCCTCCCTCTCGTCTTTTTCTCACCCTCTCCTTCTCTTTCTCGTAATGAAACTCTTCACCTTTAGGAGACCTGGGCAGTCCTGTCAGGCATCAGCGATTCCGACCCTCCAAGCCTCGGCCTCCCCATTAACCGTAGGATGTTGACTCTAGAACCTGGACCCACCCAGCGCGTCCTTTCTTATCCCCGAGTGGATGGATGGATGGATGGTAGGGATGTTAATAATTTCAGTGGAACAAAGCCTGTGAAATGACTGTATATAGTGTTAATTTATTGTAACGAATGGCTAGTTTTTATTTTCATCGTCAAGGCACAAAACCAGTTCACCGCTTAACCTTTCCATTCTTTCACTTTCTTTGCCATTTTCTCCACCCCCTCTCCACTTTAAAAAATTGCCTTGTGAGATAATTACCAATATTCGAAGAGGCGCTGGAAACGTGAAATACTTGATAGATAATGATGGGTTTCTCACTTCTCCTCAATCCGTTGCATGAAATAATTACTCTGCCTAATGCACATAAATAGCTAAGGAGAATCCGACCGAACACCTGTAAAGGATAGGTGTCCGCTCATAGGCAAGTCCATTAAGGGACATGATGCCTGCAAAGCAAACTTAACTGGAGTTGTATGTCCCACCCCAGACTACCCGCCCCCCCCCCCCTAGAGTAGCTCGACATCAGCAATATTATTTTGCCTTATTTGTTTTTCCCCAAAGTGCCAAATCCATTACTGGTCTGTGCAGGTGCCAAATATGCTGACAAACTGTTTCTGAATATCTTTTCAGTCCCCCCACCTTTATATGCTGTAAATCTTTGTAATGAATATTCTACTAATGATATAGATGACTGAATTGTTGGTAACTATAGTGTAGTCTAGTGAAGATAAATTGTGTGAGTTGTATATTTTACTGCATTTTAGTTTTGAAAATGATTTCCCTGCCACCTAGAAACAGCTGAAATTTGACTTCCTTGGGAAAACACTAGCATTAATGCAAGTAAGACTGGTTTTTTCCCCCCTCTAAGTCTTGTTATATTTGATAAGGAGCATTAATCCCCCTGGAAATAGATTAGTAGGATTTCTAATGTTGTGTAGCAAACCTATACTTTTATTTGTATTTTAAAATTAATGTGAAATATGCATCATACACAATATTCAATCTAGATTCCAGTCCATGGGGGGATTTTTCCTAATAGGAATTCAGGGTCTAAACGTGTGTATATTTTGGCTCTTCTGTAAATCTAATGTTGTGATTTTTATATTTGTTTCGTTTTGTCTGTGAACTGAATAATTTATACAAGTACACACTCCATTGAGAAACGTTTTGTTTTTTGCTCGTTTGTATCGTCTGTGTATAACAAGTAAATAAATCTGGTAAAACGCTATGGTGTTTGAAAGCAGTTTACAGTTTGAAAATAATTTATTATAGGTGATACTTCTAAGGGTTAAGGAAGCATAGCCCAACCCCACTTGAATATGGGGGCAGTCTGTGTAATGGGAATCAGGTCCCATTTCCCACTTAAATTTGTTTTATAGCATTGCCAGTAATTACTTTCTCCTTCTTATTTCCAAGTAACTTAGTTCCCTAGGAGTCAAGTTTCACTTTGTTGCACTCTTTTCTTTTTCCAGGAAAATGTAGGCACTTCCTCATCATAGCTCTCTGACTTTCTCTTGGAGTAGGAAATAACGCGAGCAGGAAAAGGAGGGTCTTAAATAAGGAGTTAAGAATTTCTTTAAATTTCACAGGCGGGAGGTTTTGGGCAGAAGAGTAGGATGTGACTGAAATGCGTGTCAGAATAGGCTGTTGACCACAGCTTTGGGCAGATGTCAAACGAAAATCCCGGTCTTTAAATACGAGGCCTTGGAGATGAGCGGCGACTCAGTAAATGCTAACACGGAATGGCCTGCATTTCTTGAGCGGGATGTTTCAGGGGGATTGGGCGGGGTTGGAGTGGGGTAAGGGCTCAGAGAACAAACTCGGAACGGTCGGTATTTAAGGTTTGAGCTTAAAACTTGCTTTGGGAGGTTACCTGGGGGTTACCACTCCATCTCCCCTACGGTGGAATTCCTGTGCCAGTCCTGCCCAGGCCAGATTCCCATCCCTCGAGAACAAATGCAGAAAGGTGGATATCCCAGCCGGGCGTGGGGGGGAGGGGGAGGTCGCTGAGTCTTAGTCGAGGAGTCCGCAGAGCTCTGACTTTATCTCGTGGAGAAGCGGTTTTTGTACTTTTGTCTCCAGAGAAAGGAGATCCAGGAAAGAGGCGGAGAATGGTTCAACATTCTTGCTTAGTGTGGGTCAGTTTCAGGTTATGGGACTAAATGTAGCACCACCTAGAGATTGTCTTGTAACCCCTTGGCAATTTGAGAGATGTAAAGAGGCTTCAAAGTTCCAATTAAAATGTAAGTTCAGAGGGGGGAGTTGGGGGGGGGAACAAAACCGATTTGTTGTTCCTGGACAATTTCGCCACTAGACGGCGTTCCGCGGAGTTTTGTCTGCCACGCAGAAAGGCGATGGCTGATTTTCCTTTGTGTTTCTTTCACCCTTCCCACACCTAAGACCCGAACGAGGGGACGAAAAGTACAAAACACGGTGCCTGTGTAGTCAGGGAAGTTGAGCAGTGTTTTCGTGTAATCCCCCGTTGGGTCCGCGCTCCTGCGAGCCGGCAGCCCCGCGCGGCCGGGGAGGAGGCGCACGTGCGCTCCGAGGGCGCCCGGGCCGCGGAGGCCCGAGGGCGCGGGGTGCGGGGGCCGCGCTCCGCCCGCCGCCCTCGGGCCACAGGCACCGCGAGCAAACGAGCTGCTGTCATGTGCGGAAACGAAGCTCTCAGCAGCCGAGGATAGATTTCACAGGAACGTAGTGCCTTGTACCGAAAGACGCACTTTAGCTGCTATTAGGAAGTACTTTAAAAAATTGGGGAGGTCGTTTCCCTTGCAGCTCTGCCACCATCTCCACCATCTGCTGTGTGGACTGAGTCAGCGCGAGGTAAATTTGCAGCTCCGCGCTCCTCTCGGAGGCAGTGTGCTTTCCCCTCTCAAGCATGATCATTTCTGCTCGCTTTCAGTGTCTTGGGTGTCTGGTGAAGGGACACTGGCGCCGTGTCTGAGACAGTCTGCTGCTGTTCCAAGGGAATCGGAGTTTGGGTGTGGGAGGGCCTGTGGGAACCAAAGTTCGCGCCCCGGGTTAGATTTCTCTTCTCCGTGAGGGTAGGGGTCAGGCGAGGACGCAGTCCTCCCCGCAACCTGCAGATAGGCTCAGTGTTCAAAAGTGTGTTTTCAACAGTGTCTTTCAGATAGAGACGGGAAGAAAAAAGGCGAGCGTGCGGCGAGCCCTGCATTCTGGCTCACGCCTTCCCGCCTCTCGCCCTCCGCGCCATCTTAACTCACTTGCAACCGCCCGCTCGGGGCTGAGTGCGGCCCCCGGCCCGCTTGCTCCAGCCAGGGGTGCTGTGCCCTCGGTTCCTGACCTTCGGGGCAGACGCCCTGGGTCTGTGTAGAGCAGAGGCGGAGCCAGAGCGCGCTGCGGCGGCGGGCGGCGGGTCCGTGCGGCTCCGGCGGCCGAGGCTGCACTTGGCCTGGGCCTAGCGCGGTCGGTCCGGGCGCCCTGGAGCGCAGACCGTGGGGGTGCGCGCTGCAGGAGCTCGGCCGGGAGTGGGGCGGTGCGGGAGGCCTGCTCTCCGACGTGGAGCCTGCACCGAGGTTCCCCCCTCCGCCGGCGGGCGGGCGGCTGTGCTCTGGCTGACCTGGGCCAGTCCAGACCGGGATGCGGGGCGCAGGGCTAGACTGGCAACCCGGGCCCAGCTTCAGGCCCGGAGTCCAGGAGACTGTCTCTGCATTTTCAGAGTTCGGTCCAGTTGGACCGAGACCTTGGCGGTGCCTGAGGGCGCCCTTTCCAGCCTGTAGCTCCTCGAGAGCCACGTCAAGGGGCCCTCTAGGATTTAGGACCTGACGGCCTTTTTAGGCCTAGCATTAGCTTACTCATCAGTTTGCTTTCAAAGCCAGGTTGTTTCTGCCTCTTTCGGACTGACATCACCCGAGCTCTTACAATGTAGTAATTTAGATTATACAGAAAACTCTCTGAACCCTCTTACCTCCTGAATTTGTATTTTCTTACAAATCCTACTGCTAAAACTCTTTGACCCACCATTCTGGCGATGTTAAGTATTTATCTTTTTAGCACTGAAGCTTTCAAGGATGTTCTACTTTCTCTTGGGGGGTGCAGGCGAGGAACAAAAGCCTTGTTGCATAGAGACCATTTATACTCCAGCAGAACTTCAAACTCTACTGTAGCAATATTTGGGCAACATGTTTGTGTTCGTGAGTGATTTTATAAAATGTTTGGCCTGTATTCAGGTGCAGCACCTTTTCAGTGTGTGTATTAGTTATATTACCATGTAGACTTTTTACCCGTGGGGATAGGAAAAAAGTAGAATTTATGATCCTGAGTGAAAACAAACCAATCTAGATTCCCCAAAGGAAAAGCAGCTATTATTTAGACAAACTTAGGAAGAAGTCAGAATCCTTTTTTTTTTTTTTTGGAGGTTTTATTTTTAAGTAGTCTCTATATCCATCCTGGGGCTCAAACTTACAACCCAGAGATGAAGTCTCAGGCTTCACTGATCCAGCAAGCCAGTGGCCCAAGGAGTCAGCACCTTTAAAGACCAGTGATAAGCATTCAACTTAAAAAATACTTAATTTACTCTGGTATGTGGGCAGTTACTTGGCTAATTTTAATATCTGAAAGAATAAATTTATAGTGTAATATCAGTAAAACCAGGCTTTTAAAAGCTGAGACTTTTAAAGCAAGTTGAGTCATATGATTTATCGAAGTTACAATCTGAGTGCAAGACTTACATTTGGACAGTCAGATTTTCTTTTGCCAGAGCAAGAAGATAAGACAAACTAGGCAAGATTTCAGGCATCGAATTATACTTGGTTTAATTCAGTGGCCTTGAGATTTGTGGGGCTTCCTGGTTCCTTCTTCAGCTTGTAAGTTAGGTTGCAACATATTTAAAAATATATTCACTTGAAAGAAAACCCCACTGCTTTCACAATAAAGTAAACTTGATGGTGTACAAGTCACTGGTCTCATCTGAGCTGATTATATCTGCCTTGCATGTGTTTTACACCCACAGTATGGTTTGCAGCGGTGTACAAGGCATGGCGTGAAAAATTTGATTTGAATAGTTCCATTAAAGCAATGAAAAAAGCCATGGCTTAATAGACCTTCTAGTGATAGCTCCCCCTCTTACTATGCTAACTCTGAAATAAATATGTAATCTAGTGTTAGGAACATGGCATTTAGAAGACCCTTGCTGGTAATATTTAATTTAATAAACATACTAACTGTGACATTATTAATGCAATGAAGCTTGCACCACAAGCTGATTCTTTCAGGTTGTTTGACCTATTACTTATCACTAGATTCCTTAAAACATATCCTGTGACTTATAACTTGAATTTTATATTAATATTATTTTGGATTTCAGCTATTGAAAAATATCTGCATGATGGCACTCATTTTATATACAAATCATTTTATACTTGGGTATCTTGGCATATCTTTTATGAGGAGGAAGAGGGAATTTAGGAGGGGAGAGTGTCTCTAGGGGTATGCCTCTCGTCATTTTAGCCAATACAGTTATTTTGTTCCAATACTAGCAAGAAAAAAAAAAGAATATAAGATTAAGTTTTGGGGAAAGGGTTATACTGATTTCGTGTATATTGGTAGTACATATATGTTTTATCATATATACATGTATATATGTGGTCATACTAAGCTTTAAGAAATGGCAAATTAATTAAACCTTCTGGTTGAAAAATACAACAAAACAAATCTTGCTTCTATTAAGTTTGGGGCTTATGCTAGATTAATTTAGGTTTCAGTTTAGTACATATCTTCACGTTAGCAAAAGTGTACTGTATGGGAAAAAGCCTTTTCATTACAATCTTATTTCAGGTTCCTAAAAAAGAAAAAGTCAACAATGTTGTTCTTAAACCACAGGATCTTCCTAGCTCACATTTCAACTTTCAAGATGTATTTGTCTTTTATTTTGTCATTCCTAGTAGGAAAGGGAAGGCATTTTTCAATCTTAGGATAATTCAGAAGCAATTTTTTGGTTCTCAGTTAATTCAGTTTCATCTTAAAAGTTCAAATTTAGCAAAGCACATGTTCCCTTGTTCATGCCAAGTGTGATAAAAACTAGTCGAAAAATAAAACCATTGCAAACAAGTAGAGCACTGCACTTCACTGCATACTATACAGGCCACATCATTTCTAGGTCTGATGTCACTGCCTGCTGGGCTGCCATTTGTGGGCACAAGTAGGGCTGCCTTTGAAAGTTGATAGAAGGCACGACCATTTCAGATATGTGTACTTAAACTGTGTGTGTGTTTGAAATGTCCTCTTTGAATAGTGATATGCATACCCATGAACATTCAGACATTTGCTCTCTTCTATTAATGAAAGATTATTCTGTTTAGTCCCAGAGGTGTTTTTCTCCCTCTGCCTTAGGAGATAGTTTCTTTGATTGTATCTAAAACCATGAAATAGCAACGTCATCTCTCCCCTTTTGTAATATAGTGAAAATTATAGACTACTTCATGGAATTATACTGTTCTTAATAGTTTCATCTTTGTATTTGCAGTATTAAGCTATCACATTTATATTTTTAAAACTTAACATCCTTGAGCTTCAGTTAGGAAAATACACAGACACATTATGTAGATTCAGTTCAGGTCATCTGCAACCAACAATGACATTTTATGGGAACTTTTCAGTTATCATAGTGATTTCTATTTTGAATGGCTTGCTCAAGTGGCAGTTTACTAAAGGCCAAACCATTATTTCCAACTAAAAATGTTTCAAAGGTGGCTAGTACTTTTATAACCTGATGTGTTTTTTAATTAAAAATTTATAATTTTACCAAATAATAGCAATGTTTACTACTCAGCACCTTCCTTTGAAAGGCTATGATGAGGAGTTATTCCTTCCACAGTTTACTTACCGTTGAATGCTATATATTTTGTTCAAATAAAATCTTTTTTTCTACCTCTGTCTTAATTTGCTATACATATATTTTTAAATTGACTGCATTTTAAATAATCCTTAGAGCTCACTCACCTTTGGGAATCACTCTCTTAATTTATACTCACATTCTGCTTTGTTCCTGTGGAGAAAGTCAAGGAAACATACTGACTTCCTCCTCAACAAATTTGTTCTTCCCTCCTCCAACTCTGCTGTCTTTCTGACACTCATTTTGCCCTTGTTGACTCTCTTGCCAACAACTTTTTTTTAACCTCCTCTTTTTTTTTCTCACGCTACCACGCTGAACCTGAGTCTTTATAAAATCTGTGCCTGATTCATCAGTTTGTTTATTTCAGGTCAGAATTTTTATGCTTTCCCCAAAAGCAATTGTACAATTTTCAGGACAATCGTCAGATACAGTATGTCTTCTTAGTTAGCCTTTCTCACATTGTTTTTGAAGATTTTGTGCTCCCCCCCACCCCTATATGCTTGTATAATCACTTCATCTCTCAATATTCACTTTCCCATTATCTTTTTTTTTTTTTTTTGTATTTTTGAAAGGACAAATTAATATTGTTGTCTGGTGTTTGTGGTGTTTGTGTTCTTCTTTACCCCCAACATTTTTAGCTCTGGGAGGCACTCACTTCATTCATTTACCCCTGCTCTCTTTTGTACTTAGGACCCATCTTTCAATGCTTTCTTTGATCCTTTTCAGTTCAGCTTCCTCATTTGCACAGACATTAAAATCTTTCTTATTATATTTGTCAGTGTGCTCTTGACTGAATGTAATGGCCTTATTACAGACTGATCTTCATTCTCTTAGCTATTTAAAATCATAATTAGTCCTTGGGGTGATTCAGAATCACTGATTCTGCAACTCCTTCACTTTCCCTTCCTTCTTCCAGCTTCTCATGGGTCTCTCTGTTTGCTGGCTTATTTATTTATGCATTTATAGGTTTCTATAGGATTCTTTGCCCAGGGTGTGTCCTCCTACATTTCTCCTAAGAAAAATTTGCTCTACGTGTGTTAGGGAAGAATGCGTTGGGAGAAAGAAGATCTTGTACTGGTTTTCTTAACATATACCTTCCACCCATTGCCTAGTAGCCTTTACCTATATGATGGTTTCTTATTTTTTGTAGCCTGGTGCATTTCAGTTGACATTCTGAATTTTTCTGTTACCCTTCCTTGAACTTTCTGGTACCGACTCATGTTCTCCTTGCCCTTAAGTTTAGCATGATGAAGACTAAAGTGAATTTTTAAAAAGTGAATTTTTCTTAGTTAATATTAATTAATTTAACCCCTTAAGGAGATGGCAATATGAAGTGTGTATGCCAACACCATGAAGAAGGAAGGATTATTATTTTTTTTGAATGGCTATACAAGTGTGTGTACTACACTTTAGTAGTGACATCATTATCAGCCCTTTCTCTGCATAGCTTCAAAAAATAAGGTTCCAAACCTAAGGGAATCAGGCCTTACAGAGCATGAGAAACAGTTTCACTTGCATTACCATTTCTTTAGGAAACTCTTTGTTCCTGAGATTAAAGTTACACTGATTTTTAATTTCATTTTCGATTCTTTCTGCTTTGCCCCAAATGCATATATATACGTATGTGTGTGTGTGTGTCTGTGTGTGTGTGTGTGTGTGTGTGTACACAACACCATGATGCGACAGGAGAATAAGAACATAAAGTCAAGAAAAACAAGGAGAGAATTTCTCACACTTCTTGCACAGTGCTGCCCTAGGTACTGTCATGATCCTGTGCTCTTTGAGGACCTTCTATTGGAGCCTGAAAAAATACCCTCTTGGCAATCTCTTATCTATGAAAAGAATTCTCTACTTCTGAGCACTAGAATCAAGAGCTTTTACATTTATCACTTAATTGGCACATGGTATAATTTCCACTTGAGTAAGAAATTGGTGAAAATGCCACCGTGTCAAAGAAATGTTCACATAATGTGACTGAAAACTTGTCGTTGGTGCCATGGCAGTTTAGTATGTGAGATACCTGCATTCAATTTATTTTGAAAATATAGGTCTTGAAAGAACCTGACTCCTAAGGTATAGCAGAAAACACTGGACACAAACAAGACAGTTTATTTCTGTGATTTTCAGTACAATCATTTGTAAAATGAAATTATAAATCAAACGTTCCAGGTATTTTTCAGCTTTAAAGAACTTTGCTTTTTGTGGACCTCTGAATTTCTCTGTACCTTGAATTCCTATGTTCTGAGTTAGGGTACAACAACCTCGAAAGCAGTGGTTTTCAAAGTTTTTAACTGATACTCACATTGTTGAGTACACACACAAAGATTTCACAAAATACCTTTGCCACATTTGATCACTTGATACACTCTGATGGTTTTTCTTTTATGTTTAATTTCATTCTGGTTATGACCTTATAAATTTATTTCACGATTGTCTGATGGACAGTGCCTCAAAATGAGAAACATTGTCACAGTGATGATGTTAATGAGACTTGCATAGATTGTCCTCAGTTTCCTGTTGTATCTCTGTGTTCCAATCTTTCTTTTCTAGAATGGCAGACTACACAAATTAGCAAAGTAGAGTGAGCTGTTTCTTGTTTGATAACCTGCTTAAATGTGTGGCTTAAAGGATGCTTGGGGGAAAGGCTTGAGAGACTCTCCTTTACAATGCTCTTTCCATTATGATCTGCACATTAGAAAAAAATCTTTAAATTCTGTCTCTTTGAGATTGCTAGATTTTATTTAAGATTTAACCTAACTTATTTGTCCTTAGGCATCTCCCATTCTTGTCTCTTTTTTTAAAGAATTTTAAAAAAAAGTTTTATCTTTAAGTAATCTCTACACCCAGTGTGGGAGCTTGAACCTGTAACCCCAAAATCAAGAGTTTTGTGGTCTACCAACTAAGCCAAACATGCACCCCTCATTCTTTTCTCTCTCATGCACACACACACACATACCTACTCCAAGCATACTGATTTATTGAAATTGGGGTCACTTCTAGTCTTGGGGATAAGCAGGCCCATACTTGTTGGTGTGGTTCTTTGCATGAATTGCCTCTTTCCCTTTCTTGACACCAAGGTACAGCTGGAAGGGGGCGAGAGGATAGCAGCAGCTCTTATATCCTTTAGGTCAGTGGCTTTATATTAGAATCAGCAAGGGAGCTTTTAAAAATTAAAAGTTTTTAATGCTCAGGGGCATCTGGGTGTCTCAGTAGGTTAAGCCTCTGCCTTTGTCTCAGGTCATGATCTCAGGGTCCTGGGATGGAGCCCCCACTGGGCTCCCTACTTGGTGGGGAACCTGCTTCCCCCCACCCCTGCCTGCCTCTCTGCCTCTCTCTCTGTCAAACAAATAAATAAAATCTTTAAAAAAATAAAATCAAAGTTTTTAATGCTCAGATTCAATCCCAGATGAATCAGAATGTAAGTGTTTGGTAGTGAGAGCCAGGGGTCAGTACTTTTTAAAGATTGCTAGGTGATTGCAACATGCAGAAAGATCTGGGGACCAATCTCCTAGGATTTTGTTTGTTTGAGGTTTTTTTT
>ML107146.1:70575-81407 GCA_003697995.1 Taxidea taxus jeffersonii | reverse complement strand
TCTTATCTTCTCTCACTTTGTGCAATGGCCTTGAATCATGTCTGTCTTACCTATTTAACTCTAGTGCAATTTTAGCTTTGACACTATTCTCCTGCCATTGTGGCCTTTCTGATCCTGGAACACACAGAGCTCATTCCCACTGCAGGGTGTTCATACATTCTGTCCCCTTTACCAGGAATTAGCTTCCCTAACTGCTGTCCATGGGCATCTCCTACTCACTAACATAACAGCTCAGGGACCTCCCCCTTAGAGACCTGACACACTTTATCTTGCTTCTACTCCAGGCAAGTCACTCAGTCGTATCAGCCTGTTTTATTATCTCCCTATTTCTCTTTATCTGAATGGTTCTTAATTACATGGTATTTATTAGCTTAGTTTTTTCTCATCACCAGAATATGAGCTTCATGCTGCAGAGATCTTATCTGTCTTGTCTTCGTGACTCCATGCCCAGGGTCTAGTAGACTGTTTTGATAAATTTTCACTGAAGTCTAATACTCTGCCGCCCCTTAAATTTTTATTTAAAAATAATTGATTTCAATTTTCATGCTTTCTTTTACTGTCTACTCCACCTTAAACAATAGTTTGACAATGCTTTTGTCCCAGGCCCATCTCTTGCCTTCTGTATTGGTGGAAGTGAGGGAAGTACATTAAAGGCTAAACTTAGCAAACTGACTTGGGTTTTGGTTGGGCAGTTAGTGACCTCGCTGTTTCTCCTGGTGCAGACACATGAATTGTATTAGCAAGTGGCTGATGTCTGAGCAAGTGACACCAAGCTGAAGTTTTCTTGCTGGGGTACTTGGCCCCAGCTATTAAGGAAGCAGTATATAGGGGCACCTGGGTGGCTCAGTCAGTGAAGAGTCTGCCTTCGGCTCAGGTCATGATCCCAGGGTCCTGGGATGGAGCCCCATATGGGGCTCTGCTTCTCCCTCTCCAGCTCCCCTGTGCTTGTGTTTCCTCTCTCACTGTCTCTTTGTCGTAGATAAATAAGATCTTAAAAAAAAAAAAAGGCAGTATATACAAGCATCTGAATAGGTTTGTTCTTTAGTGCCAGGGAATCCTGGCTGACTGAGTTCTGGCTCTGAGCACCGGTTATTTCTAGTCATATGAAGTGGACAAAGCAAGCAATTCCATGTCCCCCAAACACTTTATTTGGAACAGCTAAGTAATTAACCAAGGTTCAAATTGCCTCACACTTTTTTTTCTCATTACTTTAAAAAATGTATATATTTCCATATAAGGAGCTTAAGAAAATGCCCCAAATATGGCGGAGACATGGTTCTTGTTTGGCTTCAAAATTAGCAGAAAAATGAATTGTTCCTTGGTATCAATCACCATTGCTATATTCAGAGGCTGAAATCCAAAAGTAACTTCCATTGATTTGTTGAGTCACTGAGTTATGTCCTTACTCGTTTCCATCTCCAGTGTCCTATTCACTGTCTCTTTCCATTGAGGCCAAGAAGAGGGTCAGGAACTTATCTAGGAAGTGTGATTAATAGTGACATAGTTCAGAACAAAATCCTACTTCATTATCAGTAGCAGCTGTTGCTCTTAAGGTCTAGAGTTCCTGAATAATTGTTTCCGCTCATTCTATTTGTCCTTTGAAGACACTGGGAAGCAATTTGATAAGAAAAATCTTCCCCGGAGGACACATGTATATTAAGAGAACATCAATAGAATGTCTTCACCTTTCACATCATTGGCATCTGATAATCTCAGTAACGTTAATAAAAATCTCCTGGAGCAGGAGGCTGCAGAAGATAAAGTGATGTTTCATGCAGAAAAAAAGCAGAGAATAGAGAGCAGAAGCTTTAGCAGAAAGAGGAAGCTGGAGTGTCTGAAAAGTTGGGGAGTAGAGACAAGAAATTCAACATGACAGAGGCAGCTGCATCTTTCCTTGGAAATACAAGGAGACAAGAAATGTTAAGTAGTAAGTCCAAGGCAAGTGGTGCCAGAGAAAGTGGCTATCTTCTCCTTTTTAAAGAGTAGAGAAAGGAGTGGGAAATGACTAGAAAGTCTAAAGGGTGATGGAGATTCAATAGAGGAGAAACGAGGACATAGGAATCAAAACCAGAACACTTTTTATTTGTGATAAAGTATGTAAGAGAAAAATCCAACCTGTCAAAGAGTATACGGTATTGTTGCCCAAACCTTCCTTTTGTTACTGATGGAGCCACCAGTCAGGGCAAGCCCTCTAGTTGCACCATGAGTGGAGGGTAATGGAAATTAAAATGACACCACTTGGGGGGCACCTGGGTGGCTCAGTGGGTTAAGCCCCTCCCTTCGGCTCAGGTCATGATCTCAGGGTCCTGGGATCGAGTCCCACATTGGGCTCTCTGCTCAGCAGGGAGCCTGCTTCCTCCTCTCTCTGCCTGCCTCTCTGTCTATAGATAGATCTATAGACGGATCTATCAAATAAATAAATAAAATCTTAAAAAAAATGACACCACTTGGTAAATTTATACTGTTTAACATAAAAGCCAAGAGTTTCTGTAAACTTCACTCATACCCTGATGTCCTCCATACCATGCAAAGAAATGAAGCAAAGATACAAGTCATCCCTGATTAATCAGACAGGTTTTCACAAAAGTCTTACAAGTGACAAGATAACAATAAAATCCCAAGAGCTTTCCCACCCATCCCATCTTTTACACACAATCTAATGATTTTGTTCTAAACTATGTCACATTACCCTGCTTTTTTATTTTTATCCCCTTCAGAACATTTGTTACATCAGGCATCCTGTACATATGTTGGTTGTCTGCCTCTCCACACTAGAATATACACTCCTTGATGTCGGGGACTTTGGTCCCTGCTGGTCCCAAGACTTGGAACTGTGCCAGGCAAAGAGTTGGGATTACCAAATTGCTGTTTAATAAACTGTTGTGTAACTAAAATCCTCTTAATTTTTCCAGGACCTTTCTATTTTTCTCATTTCATTCCCTGGAAATGTAGCTGTTTGTTACACGTATAATTATTTCACTCCTTTTCAATGCTGAGTAGTATTCCGAGATATGGGTGTTCTGTTGATTTAATTGTTCGCTTTTTTTTTTTTTTTGGTAAAGATTTTATTTTTAAGTAATTTCTACACCCATTGTGAGGCTCCAACTCAGAGCCCCGAGATAAAGAGTTGCACACTCTGCTGACTAAGCCAGCCAGGCATCCCTAATTACTTACTCTTAAAGGTAAGTGGGCTGGCTCCAGCTTGGGGCTATTGGGAATAAACCTGCTTTTGTGTGTAGTTTTTGTGGCAATACAAGTGTTAATTTCCCTGGGATGAATGCTCGTAGTTACAGTTGCTGGAACCTATGGTAGTTGCCTGCTTCATATTATAAGAAACTAACAAACTGTTTTCCAGAGGGATTGTAACATCTTACCTTCCTACCCGTAATATATGAGTGATCCAGTTTCATTACATCCTTGACAGCTTTTACTGTTGTTGCTTTTTTTTTTTTTTTTTTTATTTCAGGTTTTTTGATTGGGGTGGGGTGATTTTTTTTTGTTGTTTTTTTTTTTTTTTTTTTTTTACTTCAGGTATTCTGATAGGAGTGCAGTGATACCTTCTTGTGGTTTTAATTTTCATTTCCCTGGTGGCTAATAATGTTGAGCATCTTTTCAAGTTCGTATTTACATCTGTATGTCTTTTTCAGTGAAATACCTGTTCATTTATTTTTCCCATTTGTTAAATTGTAATGTTTTTATTGCTGTTTTTGTCGTTGGGTATGTGTTTTTGATTTGTGGGTTTCTTTGGTTGGTTGGTTGGTCTGCTGTTGAGGTTTCCTGAATTAGGCAGCTTGATGTACTTGGATCCTCCTTTCAGTTCTGTCCCCCACCTCCTTGTCTCTGGTGGGGATGAAAACCTTGGCTGCCAAACAAAGCACCTTCCTCACCCAGGCTGCTTGCTGAGACTGGTCCTTGTCCGCCATCCTACCTGCCCCATCCACTGTTTCTGGGAGGAGAAAGGGAGTTTGGGGGCCTGAAGGGACAAAGTGGGTCTGCAGCCTGTGCTGCTTCATCTCTCTTGCTAGTAGTATTTGCCACCTCGGTACCACTTGGCAAAAAGAGGGAATCTCAGATCGGGATGAGAAAGAGGGTGCTTTCCTTCAATGCTGATTTTTTAGTGAGACTCCTAAGGGATTCCCCCTTGCCATTTGTGTCCCGTTTGCCTGATGTCATCAAGGGACTTCCATTCCATCTGGGGGAAGAATGAGGCCACATGGGCTGCCTTCTACTGAGTCAGGGGTTGGGGAATCCCAGATCTGTGTGGTCTGCTGTTGGATGGGGCACCAAGATACCCTGCCACAGTGCTCCTCCTCTACTCGCACTGTCCCAGACCAGCTAACCTTGTCAGCTCTACTCAGACTGCTACTTCTCTCCAAAAAAAGAACTTTTTCTCCAAAAAAAGAACTCTTTATTTTGAAGTAACTAAAGATTCACAGGAAATTGCAAGAAATGTACAGGGAGGTTCTGTGACCCTTGACATAGCCTCCTCCAGAGGTAATAGGGTGTGTAACTTTACTACATATCATAGCAGGAATTAGAACTTGGTACATCCTAGCCCTTACTCAGATTTTACCTTTTATATATGCGTATATGCATTTGTAAGTGTAGTGTGTGCACATGTGTGCGTGTGGGCACGTGCCCATGCATGGCTCTGTGTAGTTGTATCTCCCATGTGGCTTCATGTAATCAACACTGTAGTCAAGATTCTTAACTTAACCATCATCAGAAGAGTCTGTATCTTTTATAGACATATCTACTCCTCCTTCCTTATTCCTAACTCTTGGCAGTCACCAGTGTTTTCCCCATTGCTACAATTGTGATTTTTCACAAATGTTTCATCAGTGGAATCGTGAAGCATTTATCCTTTTGAGCCGGGTAATTTTTTTCTTTAACTCAGCAAAAGTTCCTTGACGTTCATCTGAGTTACAGTGTGCAGCAAGAGTGTGTCCTTTTTTATTGCTTTGCAGTATTGCAAGGTATGAATATATGGTTTAACAATTCACCCACTGAAGGACACTGGGTGGTTTCCAGGTTTTGTCTGTTATGAATAAAGTTGATAGACATATTTGTGTACAAATTGCTCTGTGAAAATGAGTTTAATTTCTTTGGAATATATATCCAAGATTGCAATTGCTAGCTTGGATGTTGAGTTCATTTTTAGTTTTAAAGGGAACTCTGTGATTACTTTCCGGAGTGACTTTACTGTTGCACATTCACAGTATATGAGTGATTCAGCTTCTCTGCATCTTAATAGTATTTAATATAATCACTATGTTCAATTTTAGTTTTTCGGGTAGGTATGCATCCATGTATACTGTTGTTTTACTTGCATTTCTCTAATGATTAATGATGTTGAACCTACGTTCATGTGTTTGTCATTGGCATATCTTCTTTAGTGTAATGTCTTTTCCTAGATTTTGCCCATTTTTGGACACTTTTTTCCCCCCACTGTTGAAATTTGATAGTTCTTTATATATTCTAGAGGGAAGAGCTTTGTTGGTTATTTGAGCTACACATATTTTCTCCCAGGCTGTAATACGTCTTTGTATTTTCTAAATTAGATCTTTTATAGAGCAAAAGGGTTTGATGAGGTCGAATGTCTAAATTTTATTCTTTGATGGATTACATAAGTGTAAACTCTTGACCTATTCATAGATACACAAGATTCTTTTTTTTTTTTTTAAAGATTTTATTTATTTATTTGACAGAGATCACAAGTAGGCAGAGAGACAGGCAAAGGGAGAGGAAGGGAAGCAGTCTCCCTGCCGAGCAGAGAGCCCAATGCGGGGCTCGATCCCAGGACCCGGGGATCATGACCTGAGCCAAAGGCAGAGGCGTTAACCCACTGAGCCATCCAGGCACCCTGATATACAAGATTCTTTCCTATGTGTATGCGCACGCGTGTGCGCGTGTAAGCTTTATAGTTTCATGTTTTACATTGAAGTTTATGATCTATTTTGCTTTAAATTTTGTATAAGTTGTGCTGTGTAGGCCAACTCTTTTTCCTTTGCCTACGAAATCCAGTTCATCCAGCACCATTTATTAGGCTATCCATCTGTCAGTGAACTGCTTTTGCTAATTTGTTGATTTGCTTCTGGTGCCATTCTTCACCTGCCACTGCAGCCTCTCAGGCATTACCTAACGAACCTGGCCCACTGACGATGATGTCTGTGAATACAGCCTCTCTTATTTGAACTGAGGGTAGCGTGGAGCAACCCAGAGGAGAGAGCCCTTTTTTCTTCAATAAGAGGTGGCAAAAAGTCTTCCGTTGCCTCAGGCAGAACTTGACTGAGACCACTTACAGTGTTCAGCTCAGTGAATAGTTCTTTCCCTTGATCCCTGTCTTTTTATTTATAAATTTATGGGTATTCAAAGGGATTTAACCCTGGTCACTCATTGAATTTTCTGACTCAGTGTAAGAGACACTATTGTCAGACTGATAATACTAGAGTAGTCACAGTATTTGTTTTTTGGTAACTATCTTTATTCATCATTTTATTTTGTGTTTATGGATGTTGTGGCAAATGGCTTAAGTTTTGTTTGCTTCTTCACTCACTCTCTTTGGCTCTGATTCTTGATGTGTGTGTGGTTGGGAAATGAGAAGGGGTTTTGTTAGTCTTTCTTTTCGGCATTTTTAGTAACACGAGGCAATATTGTAAGATTATGAAGTGGCTAGCTAGTACAATCCTGAAATTGTAATCTGAAATTTTTACTGTGTCTAAAAGAGATGAAGTGATAATCCTGGAATCAGTGGGAACTTGGAGAGTATTTTGGAGCTGCACGTCTTTTGGCCACCTCTAGAGAGAAAGAGTACTTGGGTGAGTCAGTATGAGGATAGGAACAAACATACAGACACTTGTTAGAATTTTAATTTTAGAGGTTTTAAGAGACAGCATTTAAAAAAACCTGTTAAATTCAAGGATTTTTCCAATGAGGTCCTGTTTATTCCATAAGCAGAGGACTTGTCTCCTACCTGGGTACTAATGTGCCCTTACATGTTTCTGAGTTGGAGGAAGTAGGAGATGGTAATTTTCCGTTTGCTCATTCTTTGACATGGTTCTGTCCCAGGGTCTGAAGGGGGGTTATGGTGAGGGGTGGCCTGAGTGGACAGACTGAACTGGGATCCACAGAGGTGCCCTGCCCCCACCACAGCCTGCTCATGTCAAGGACTTAAGGTCAACCAGATTATCTTCCCAGTTACACTCTTTCTGAATCAGTAACTCAGTGAGTCTTTCATATACCAACTTCACACTACTGTCTTGGTGCTCATTTTATAGGTAATTACTCTCACTATGTATAGACTATACATTATAGGTAATTATATTATAGAGTAATAATGAACATTTTAATAATAAACAAATTGTATAATAATTTTTAGTCTACTTCTGGACTTTAGATTCCTTCAGAGGGACATCTGTGTCACATACTAATTTTCTATCCATGCTGCTTGGCATAGGGCTTGACTCAATAGATGATTTGGAATGAATGTGTCCAATGCATACTATTTTCTAACAATTCTAGTTCATGGGGGAATGCTGGCTTCTTGCAGTTCTTACAAGAATTATTGACCATATCACAAACCCTTATTTCTTCTTTGGCACTCTGCTGTATTACTCTGCAGTGGTTGCCGGGATAGTCACCTGCAGAGGCAGATAGATTCCACCCATGATTTGGTTTGGATGTTGAGTTTGGTCTATGGGTGTATATTTGTAGTGATCGTTTCTGACTTGGTAGTGGTGCACACTCTTTTTCTTGCTCTGTTAAGCCATTTCAAACCTTCCTGGAAAGGGCGTTCCTGCTCTCCCAAGGGACTTTAATTATGTCAGTAACAAACATTTTCTTTTTTCTTTTTTTTTTTTTAAGATTTTTATTTTTTTATTTATTTGACAGAGAGAGATCACAAGTAGGCAGAGAGGCAGGCAGAGAGAGAGGAAGGGAAGCAGGCTCCCTGCTGAGCAGAGGAGCCTGATGCAGGACTTGATCCCAGGACCCTGAGATCATGACCTGAGCCGAAGGCAGCGGCTTAACCCACTGAGCCACCCAGGTGCCCCGTAACAAACATTTTCTTACGTGTGTGTGTGGTGTGTGTGGCATCATGTCTTGACATCAGAACCATATCTATGGGTAAGGATGTCTATGTCTTGCAGATAGCTCTAGCAGGTACTTATTTTTGTGTTTGAGTATTCCATCAATATTATCCTGGTCCATTCTGTCTCTGCAAATAATAGCTACCTTTCACTGAGTATCTATCCTGTGTTTGTTTTACGTGACAAACACAAAAGTTTTAAAGTACTAATGTGTTGTTTTCCTCTCGCCTCTCCCCATCTCACTGAATCCCTTGTACCTTGAGATGTTTTCTACCCTCACAGTGAACAGTTAAATGAGCTTGAGTACCCAACCAGGAAGGCAGGAGTTAACACTGCAAATGTCAATCAAACACATGAGCAAAACTCACTGGGTTAAGCAAGTGACAAAGTTTAAATTCAAGGAGAGGAAGATGAAGAGGAAGAAAAATCATACTGGAGGAGAAGGTGACATTTTGAGACTCCATGTCCCTGGAGCAATGACTGCCCTGTAGGGAGAGCTGGGAAGAAGGTGTGTTTGCTCCAGATTGTTCTTGAGCCTTTCCATTTAGTTCCAGTTGTAACCACTGACCAGCTAATTATCCAGTAGACTATCCATGTTTCTCTTGGTGATGTTTTGCCCCTAAGTGGTTTGTAGTCCCTTATCTGGCATATCCCCTTTGGATAGCCTCCTTTCTGATAGCCCAGAAGATTCATACATGTTTTTTACCCCAGCTGGGATCAAAGACTTTTTCAGGAGTAACTTAGGTAAGAGAGGGGAAAAGTGAAGTTTTAGCCTTTCCAGAGTAGAAATGAACCAATATATAAAAAGGCTCTTAAAATAAATAATTCCTCGGGGCGCCTGGGTGGCTCAGTGGGTTAAGCCTCTGCTTTGGCTCGGGTCGTGATCCCAGGGTCCTCCTCTCTCCTCCTCTCTCTCTGCCTGCCTCTCTGCGTACTTGTAATCCCTCTCTCTGTCAAAAAAAAAAAAAAAAAAAAATCTTAAAAAAAAATAATTTCTCATGGTCACAAAAATTCCACAAAGGAGGTAGTATTAGCCACAGTTTCCAGATGAAGAAGTAATTACAATACAGTATATCTGACTGCTAAGTTCTAATTACTTCTTTGACACTGCATAATTTTTATGTAGCCTTCTGTTTTCTCCCGTGTTTTTTTTTCTCTTTCTACTCTAATCTTACCTTTCCATCTTTTCTTTCTTATCTTCCTTTCTTGCTGTCTGCTTACCTGTGACCCTTTTTCTTCCTGCCTTTTTTTTTTCAGTTTTGTCATGTCCTAACGGTCATGTTGTGTGTCCTTAATGCTAGAGACACCAAGATAAAAGAAGAGACAGGCATTTTCCTCAAGGGTGTTCAGTGTAGTAAACCTTAGAGAAAATAAAATTTCCCTTCTTATGGTGTGGAGGAATTTCAGAGTCTGAGTAACAAACCCATTATCCTTGTGAGCATTTTCCAGAAGCAGGGGTATAATAGAGTGGGGACAATTTTTTTTTTTTTAAAGATTTTATTTATTTATTTGTCAGAGAGAGAGGGAGAGAGAGAGCGAGGGAGCACAGGCAGACAGAGTGGCAGGCAGAGGCGGAGGGAGAAGCAGGCTCCCTGCCGAGCAAGGAGCCCGATGTGGGACTCGATCCCAGGACGCTGGGATCATGACCTGAGCCGAAGGCAGCCGCTTAACCAACTGAGCCACCCAGGCGTCCCGGGACAATTTTTTTTATAGCCTCAGTAGGCCATTAGCTTTTCCTCAGAGCTACCTGATGTTCATGGTCTGAATTTACTTTTATATATGTTGACCACAAGGAGGGGTAAGGTAGCCACTGGTTCCTCTCAAGTTCATTTCCTGTAGAAACATTTCTTTGGATGCAGGATTAGTTGGGAGGATCTATTTAAAAAATTCTGATAATATGTTTTACCTGTGGTGGATAGAAAAAAAAAAAAAAAAACCCTAATAAGTAACTAGGCCCTCGGGTGTTCCATCATAAAACTTGAATTAGGAACCCTTCTAAATTAGGTCTTGAGCCAGTTCTTTGACCTTTGTCATAAATGTCACTTCCATTTACTTCTACCATTTTTGCAAAGGCTGTTGCTGCGTTAGACGATCTACTCAGAAACCAGCACAGTAACCCCAAGCCAGTAAAAGCACAGACTTTTTAGTTCTGAGAAATATGTTTCATTCAGTTTTTCTTTAGGATTCAAACTCTGTCTGTAAGAAGCCATTCCTTCATTAAGAACAGAAGTCATATTGGCCCCAGGTGCTATTAACAGGATGTGGAAGCTATAATCTATTCACAAATTGTCTAAACCCAAACATTAATGCCTTTTGCTAACAACTAAATAAAGCAGTGTCTTTAACATATTAAAGTATTTTTTGCACATGCACAATTAACTGATTAAGCTACCAAATGTGCATTTATCCAATTATGAGGAAGGGGGAAAATTAAGATTAGATATGGCTTTTTTCTAGAAAGAGTAATTAAATTGTTATATCAAGGAGACATGGATGATATTTAAATCAAAGAAGCAGAAGAGATGGGAAATGTTTTACCACAATTAAAGGAACAGGGATGGGAGCGAGAGGGCCTGATGAGCTTGGGACTGGAGGAAAAAGACAGAAAGGACAGAAAAGAGGAAGGGAAAGGAGATAGGGAAGAGGATGGGAAAACTCACTTCACTATAATATAAAGGGATATAATTGGAACACTCAATAAAAAAATTTTTCCCTAAGGGCTTTTTTTTTTTTTTTTTTTTTTTT
>ML107146.1:51586-65575 GCA_003697995.1 Taxidea taxus jeffersonii | reverse complement strand
AAAAAAAAAAGTGCTAGTGAAGATCCCAGGGCAAAAAGGAGGGAACATTGATAGGCTTTAGGTTACTGATGAAATTCTACTCCAAATTTAGGTGGGTAACCTTATGTAATAATTGTAGATCTGAAATGTCTGAGTTCCTAGGTCTTTCACTGGATGAAATTAAAAAATTCTGCAGAATTAAGTTAAGTATCAATCTATATAAAGTCATTGCTCTCTGCCTTAGGTTTCATATTTAACATTAAGAACTAAATCAGATCATAGGAAGAATCATCCATTTACAGAAGGTCCTCCTGCTGAGCTTAGCGTTGCAAGGGGAATATTGGTTTATTGACCCCAGTCAAAAATTAGTCCATATTTTTTTTTTAACGCATCTTGGAAATAGACTTTTAAAGTCTCCTTTTTCACCCTCCACGATACAAGCTTCTATTCAACTGGCTGATCTGATTACCTTTCTACACTGACCCAAGTTAAGGCTTTTAGGTGATCAATAAAAAAGCCACATCAATTTTGCGTGATTATTACTGTCACTGTAATAATTTGGTATCATAACTTCACATGCTTGTGAAATTAAATATTATTACCCTAGGTTTAGCTATGGCCAAACATAGGTATTAAATGCGATAAGTTAGTAATACCTATTAAGCATTCTTCATGTCTTTGGTGAATGTTATTTCCTCTATCTTAATCTCTACAGTAACCCCATGTAGAAAGTATGTCAGCGTGTGTTAGAGTGGGGAACAATTGCAGAGACTTCTACTAAGTCCTTCTTAACATGGTAGCTCTTCTCAGTGGGTCAACGAACAAAATTGGAAGTTCTACCTTTTTTTCCACTGTAAGTTATAGAGTGAGAGGAAAAAACAGAAGTCAGTTTCCCACTGGATCCATGTGAGAAGTTATGGGTCAAGGATTAATCACCTGCTTTCCATTAAGAATGGTAGATTATAGTTGCATTTTGGGGTCTCGGGAATCAATTTTGGTACAGAGTCAATATCGAATAACTCTCAGAGTCTGATGAATGTCCACGGATTGCTTTTAAAGAAGACTTGGATGAATGTTTATAGCACACACTGACAGCCACTTGTTTGAGATTATCCTCAGAGGGAGGTATCTTCCACCATGATAAAGAGAATCTAGATTTTTTGAACTAGCTTAGGTCTGAAAACTATATTAAAGGTCATGATTAGCCCTGAAGATGTGAATTAGATGTCTTACCACATCACCAATACCTAGAATTTTCTTACATATGTGAGGTAGAACTTTGAAAGCTGCCTATCTATTTAATGCCTAATGATCTGAGACCCCATTAACCATTGCCATTTTATCCCTATATATCAAAACCCTCAAGTGGTATGTTTCCCCTATATCTTAGGATAGTGATTATTTCCTGTAATCTTCCTCTCTTCCTCTAGGAGGAGGAGACATTTGACCTATTGTTGCCACTGAAGTCAGGAAAGCAACTCATTTGCAACACTTCCAGTCATTTCTAGCCTAGGAGCATGGACAATATATTGTTTTCAAAGGAGACCAATGCCCACTCATGGATGCATTTTTAATATTTTGGTGAAGGGAGTGTCCCCTGGGGTTGTGGTGGTTCAGGCATGGCCGAGGAGGTTAATACAAGATTTATGCTGCCTTTCCCGTCTCCCAGAGAATTTGGACTCCTTCACCTACGCATATGCCAGGGGAGTTCTGACCTCTCAACTTCATTAGCTTTAGGCACTTCCTGAATCCCAGTTGAATTAGCCAACCAAGCACAGTCCTAATTTTACTTCCAGTGAAGTGAATGTACTCTTATCAATAAATTTGCCCTAAATGAAGTTTCATATTTTAGCATATTTGGTCTAGCCCTACCAGTGTGCGCTCGCTCCCACGCATGCTACCGCAATTTACTCTTCTTTATATAAATTGGCAATGTCCTGCGTTGTGTCTTTTGTTTTGTTTTGATATATATGCTATTTGTTCCCAGACTGGGCCTTGAATTACTGTCTTGGCTATGCTAGGAGTTAACTTTTAAAAAAAATATCTATCTCAGGATTCCCGTTTCTGCAGAGTTCTTAGCCTCCTTTTTGTTCTGCTTCAATGTGGCCACTTCATGTAGCACGGTCTCACTGTTTGTCCATTAGAGCCATTGCATACCAGATCTGGTGTAGGTAAGCATTTAATTGGTGTCCCAACTGTTACTTGTAATCAGTCCCAGACGCAGCAGCCCTATGACCCCTGGAGAAAAGCGCTACAGCAAAGGTATCATCGTGGCTTTCTGATTTTCCACTTGAGTTATGAGCTGGACAGTTAAAGAGCCCAATTTTTCCTTTCTCAGGGCATGTTAGCTCTCTGGGGCTGCTGGAAGCAACTAACCTACCCCCAAAACTTTCTAAACAATACTGTCACCATAGAAACTGAGTGTCACAGCCGCTTAATCTCCCAGTCTCTCGCCTTCCATTCACTCCTTGTGCCAGGCCGTCTTCAGTTCTACCTCAAACAACCATGATACCACTGTGCCACATGGAATACTGGTGTTCCATTCACCACCTACAGAGAAAGTATCCATGTTCTTCTTAAATATATGAACAACCGAATCTCAGAATTCCATGAGGAGCGCTTATTTCCTCAGGCCCTTCCTGTGGTACCAGCTGTGGTTTTGGGTTGGCAGGAAACAGATGAGACATTCCTATAGGTTAAAGACATTTTAGTAAAGTGACTATTTACAGAGCTGTAATCCTTACTGAGAGAAGATAAACAAAGGATGGTGGAGCATCTTACCTATTGGAAATGCAGTTTTGGTTACTTCCTCTAGGCCTGCAGGAGCAAGGAGAGGGGGCTGTTAGCAGAACCCAGAGGGAGTGTTTGTGGTTATAGGAGAGGACCACTTAACCGGAGCTGTGACTTAGGCAGTAACAGACAAGCCCTCCCTACTAGGGAGGGATCCAGAGGAATAAATACCGCACTCCCCCCCCAATTTACCCCACCGTTGTTCATCTTTGCTTGCCCCTGGACACATCCATTTGAAAGTTAGATACAAGATAACCTGTTGGTCAGCTCCACAGAGTCCTCTCCAGAGCCGAGAGCAGGATGGGCAAACACGGAGAGCAATTGTGAGGGGTAATTGAAAACAGCTAGCACAAATACTGTCCTATTCCCATTTCACAGATAAGAAAACTAGGGTCCTGAGGGCAGGAGTCACCTGCCACAAGTCATCAGCTCAGTGCCTGGGACTTCAGCAAAAACGATCCGGTTTTAGTCACTCCTAACTGCTATGGAAATTGCCACAAAAAACAATTGTTTGGCATTTTATTCTACAGAGAACTTTCTTATAAATAGTTTTGGAATTGTTACAGTTTTATTGTACAGAGTAAAAGCTGGGGCCTGGAGAGCTTCAGATCTTTTCCTAAGCTTTATCCTTGTAAGTAACAAGGCTTGCTGGCCTCTCTGTACCATATACAAGGCACCATGTCCGCATTCCAGGGTTGTCATTGTTGTCTTCCTCTTCCTCCTCCTCTGCTCATTCCTCCTCCTCCCTTTCTTCTTTTTCTTCTTTCTACTCTCCCCCTCCCCCCCCTTTACCTTTAATGCAGAGTATTGATCTCACCATAAACAGTTTTTTAAGGGCTAACATTTCGGGAAATTGTGAAATAGGTAGTTTCTCTTCCCACGTTCCTTTGACTCTCCTGGCCACCTTGGTGCCATCCTGTCCTGTGAGTCTGGACATCCCTAAGCACATAGTTATGATCTCCCCTCGTATGGCATTGAAATAGGGAAGCAGAGAATTGGCCTTTCTCTTTGTTGGGACAAATATTTTAGCATCAGCTTGGGTGTTGGGTCCGTAATCAAAGGAGCAAGACTGATACAAAGCAAAGGTCAAGCAAAGCTTTATTTCGTGCCAAGCATCAAGAATCAAACTGACCAGCCAGGGCCGTCTCTTACAAAGAGAGGCGACCCCTCTCTGCCTTACAGACTGGCTTTTAAGGGCAAAGGCCATGTGGTTGGGCCTGGCTACGCACAGGTGGCCAGTGACACAGAGGTAACTGCACAGTCAGGCTATGTCACACATAAGTGACCAATTGAATTTACCCTAATAGACATTTGAACTAGCCTATCACCTTGGTCAGAATTGGCACCCAAAGGGCGGGGTCCACACACCTTGGTAGCCAGGGAGACAGTATGTGCCCCTACTGATTGGGTACCTCCACCTGGCCTGACCCACCCTTGTATTTGGGCTTTGTTACCTGGGACTGTTTTCCGGGACTTGTTTTTAAGTAAGTCCCCTGGGGGGGTGGGCAGGGTCTGTTTAAGTTTTACTGCATAAACAACAAAATGGCTATTCAACCGAAATGGAGCTGTTTTGGCTAAATAGGCCCTTACATTGGGAATATTAGATTTACTGGGTTATAAATAACACTGATTAAAAAACACAACAAAATTTTTCAAAGGCTTAGGGCTTAGCATTTTATCAGCGAAAAAATAATTAGTGAAAAAAATGGGACAAATGTTGCTGGAATATCCACCTAACCTATTTAAGGAGTCGTTAAAGTGATACTATTCTCTAACATTATTATCATTTTATTTTTGGTTACTTTCCCTGGGGGGATTATATCACAGCGTTTTTTCCCTGTGAAGATATTCTGGCAATCCTATGTAAAATTAGTGAGGAAATTAGTTCACTTTTTTTGAGACAGCTGTAAGTCTCCATGATGCTGACCTGAGGATGTCTTACTTACAGGTTTATTTCCTATTGATTTTAAGTCACTACTATCACTTCCTTTGTTGTCACTTGTTATGTAAAGAATGAGTTTTTATTTAGGGTGTCAGAGGACAACCTCTCCTTTAGTAATGGAGCGAACTGTGCATCTTGCTTTGCCTTTTTAAATTTCAGTGCCCTGGATGTGATGCTCAAATGAGGATACAAATAAACTTCTGAAAACTGTGTTTAATGAGGGGATTACAAGTAACTGACCAGGGTACCTTTTTTTTTTCAACTGTACGATTTCATAATGCATTTAACACACTTGTGTGGAGGGTTGACCATGTGTTAGCGCTAGGACACAATCTGGGAACAGAGGCTAGGGTGGTTGCAGCCAGGTGTGTGAAAAGGAAAGCTTTTAGGTAATCCAGCTTCTTCTCTCAATAGCGAATGTTCTAGTAAAACTGATTTGTGGGAAAGAAGGCTGGTTGCAGAGCTGGTGCAGACCTGGGCACAAAGTGTGTTCTTTTACTGCCATTCAGTCTTGAAATATCCCGTTCCTTGACTTCAAGCTAATAATCAGAGCCAGCCAAGGCCAGTGCCTGCATTCACACCCAAATGCCTCCAGAGGTGAGGCCTCAGAGGCGTGGTGACCTTCCTCTGGTTAGACTTCTCAAAGCATGCATTTCCTCATTTGCAAAATGAGAGCAATAGTTCTTTCTTCATGAGAATGTCAGGAGTATTCTGTGAAGCAATTTATTTCAAATGCTCATCTCAGAGACTTGCACATATTCACATATTAAGGGCTTAATAAATATTTGCTATTGGAATGATTATATAATGGTTCTAAAGGTTTTTAAAGGATTGCTCAGGGCTATTTGGAAAATGACATATACAGTCATTTGACATGCAGACATATGGGGTCATTTTCTGAGAAAAGATAATCAGCTGTAGGGATGATAATAATTTAAGTAGAGAATTTCCCTTTTGAATAATATTCTTGATCTTATTCCAAGGTATTCTTCAAATGCGTCTTTTCTTTGATCCCCTCAAACATTAAATTCTACTGTGTTAGCTAATGAAGTGAATAATGCTGCTGATGGGCTTGACATTTTCTGACCAGTTGAAAAAATTAACCCTGCTGACTATAAACAGCCAGGAAATTGGTGACCTTTCAGCCATTAGAATCATTATGAAGCATAAAAAAGGTAAAGAGAAAATGGTTTATGCCTTGAAAATGTATTGTGGAGTCAGTCATTCATGCCCATAGGCACAAGACTGGATTTCCAGGAAGGCAGTTTTCTCAGCTGCTGTGTAAGTGCAGAAAGCAAAATATAGATCAACACGTTGCTATCTCAGACATGCAGGTGTTTTTTTTGTTTTTTTTTTTAAAGATTTTTTTTTCCTTTGACCACTCTTTTTTTAAAAAATATTTTATTATTTATTTGACAGAGATCACAAGTAGGCAGAGAGACAGGCAGAGAGAGGTGGGGGAAGCAGGCTCCCTGCTGAGCAGAGAGCCTGATGCAGGGCTTGATCCCAGGACCCCGAGATCATGACCTGAGTCGAAGGCAGAGGCTTAACCCACTGAGCTACTCAGGCGCCCCAAGACCACTCTTTTTTTTTTTTTTTTTTTTATTTTTTTTTTATAGTTATCTCTGCACTCATTGTGGAGCTCAAACTCACAACCTTGGATCAAGAGTTGCACACTTTACTGACTGAGCCAGCAGGTATCCCTAGGGGTGTGTGTGTGTATGTTTAACAGTCTAGCTGTCATTTTTAAAAGCAGCTTTATTGAGGTATAACTGATATACAAAAGTGTGCAAATATCTAATGTGATTAGTTTGATGACTTTGGACAGGAGTAAACACTCATGCTATCATCACCCCAATAAAGGTAATAATAGACCTATCCATCATCTCTTAGAATTTCCTATGTTCCTTTTTGTGTGTGTATGTATGTGGTGAGAACATTTAACATGAGATGTACCTTCTTAACAAATTTTGAAGTACCTCTAGATGATCTGTTGTATTGCATATCACTAGAATTTATTCTCCTAACGTAAGTAAAACTTTTTACCCATTGAATAACAACCCTGTATACTGTCCACCTCCCAGTCCCTTGAAGCCACCATTATATTCTCTGCTTCCATGAGTTTGACCCTTCTGAGTTTGCTTGTATAAGTCAAATCAAGCAATATGATGATACTGAATGATTTCTGTGACTGGCTTCATGTAGCATAATGTCCTTCAAGTTCATCCATGTTGTCACATAGGGCAGGATTTTCTTCTTTTTAGGGCTAAGGGGTATTCAGCTATAAATATATACCAATATATTTTTTAAATTTTTAAACTTATTTTTTATTAACATATAATGTATTATTAGCCCCGGGGTACAGGTCTGTGAATCGTCAGGCTTACACACTTCACAGCACTCACCCTATCACATACCCTCCCCCAATGTCTATAACCCAACCACCGTCTCCCTCCCCTCCTCCCCCCAGCAACCCTCAGTTTGTTTTGTGAGATTAAGAGAGTCTTATGGTTTGTCTCCCTCCCTGGTCCCATCTTGTTTCATTTTTTTCCTTCCCTACCCTATACCATGTTTTCTTTACCCATTCATCTATTGATGGATATTCGATTTGCCTCCATATCTTGGCTATCATGAACACTGCAGTGAACACTGCGGTCCAGAGAAGTCTTTGGTCTTAATGCCTTTATCCATTGCAGCTTGGTGCTGTGGATATCCTGTGCTTCCAATGATAGTTTGCTATTAGTTGCATTTTGCAAATAAAGAACCTAAGGCTTGGAAGAAGCCTGTTCAAGCTTAAGTTTTCTATGTTCTGCCTTTGAAGATCATACTGCGAGAGAGTGAGTGTGGACTCTAATTTAGATGGAGGATTATGTCATATTAGCCATAGAAAGTGTGGTGTTGTACGGTCTAAATGCACCTGCGCCTCCGGCATTGTACCTATGCTCACTTCACCTCCAACCACTCGATTGTTCACAAATGAGAAAAACAAGACACCACAAACCAGTCTTTCTAAGCCATCAGCTTGCAGGACTCCTGGCCTGCCTCTCTGATCTCTCTTTCCCCTCATTCCCCACTGGCCTCCAGACAGCAGCCACATAGGCCATTTTGTGCCTTAATACATCAAATTTATTCCCACTTCAAGGATGTTGCACTTTGTTCTTTGTTCTGGCTCATTTTCTTTTGGGTTTTACCTTACTATGTCTTTCTTACACCCAAGTCTTGGGATTGCTCAGGTATTGTCTCTGTTGAGAGGTCTTTCCTGATAGTCCTCTCCTGTACTTTCCACCCCTGTTCATTCCCCCTTTCAGTTTGCATTTTCTGCATAGCATTTTTCACATTTATTTGCTTTTTTGTAATTTGCCTCTCTCCTCCATTGGAATGCACAGACAGTAAGGCCAAGACTCACCTATCTTGTTCACTGCTGAATCCCAATGGCAGTGCACGTAGTAGGCACTCAGTAAACTTACTGAATGTGCCAGTGAATATTGGAGTGAGGAGAAATGCCATGGGAGCAGGTGCTTCTGATACTCCGTATAAAATTTAGCTTTATAGCATATCAGTTACATCTATACTTGAGAGTTGGTGCTGGAAGCTGGGAAATACAAGGCAAAACAGAGATAGACTTTGCTCAATTATCAGAGGCTGTCTGACACTCAAAGGGAAAACAAATACCTGGCATAAATAGGATAGTAAAGTAAGCAAAGTCCTGACTTGGAATCAGTAGGAACTTGGCCCTCAAGTTTAGCATAACACATAACCTGGAAAGCACCATATGAAATTTTATGGCAGAACTCATTTCTTTTCTACTTTTACATAATAGTTCTAGAATATCAAAACAGGATACTGATGCTATAATATACCCAGGGGAATACCAAAAGTGGTATGACAATAGCAAAATGCAAGGAAACTGCAAGCGGAGAGGTGCACCATCAGACTAAGACGGTCGTCTGTTTCTTAACATATGCTCGCTCCTACTCTCTGTCTCTGGCTGTCTCCCTCTCTCAAAGTTCTCATGGATCAGCTTCCTGATTTAGCTCACTTACAGAAACTACCTTACCTGACAGCATCAGATATTTTTCTTCTCACCATGGGAGGGTTAGGGAGATGAGCAACCAGAGACCCCGATGTCCTTATAAGAGGGCTAGCTTCGGTACATGGTGGAGTGGTGGGTGAGAGTGTCACTTTCGAATATGTCCTAGGATTATAAGTTGAATCATAGTTAACACTTGATAGAACTGGACCATATTTTAAGCACATGGTTCCAAACTTTTTTACATTATCTCCTTTTATTTTCAAAACAATAGTTTAAATATTGTTGAAATTCCCATTTTAAGGTTGAGTGAAATGAAATTTGGAGAAATGTTCAATATCTTTCAGGCAGTGAGTGGTAGGACCAAAATGCCACCTATGTTGACTCTGGGGCTTATAATGTTTGAGAGGTGCCTCCAGTGTCACAGATCCTAGGGCGTCATAACCCAGTACTATTGTGATAGCATTTACAAAGCATTTATTACATGCCTGGCTCCATTCAAGGTTCTCCACATAATTCAATTCCTTTGCTGCTCACAATACCTATTAGGTAAGTTCTTTTTCCTCTTCTTTTTTCCTCCTTCTTGTTATTATGTCCACTTCAAAATTGAAAAGATCATGGCCAAGAGTAGTTGAATAGCTTGCCCAAGCCCTCTCATCTTGTGTTAGTGGCAGAGGCTTTCAACCCAGACAGTCTGGATCTAGAATTCATGCTCTTAAAGCATTATGCAATATACTGTGACAGTATATAGGCTGTGGTGTTTCCCTGCCTTTTGATCCTAGAGTCTCATGATTATTGATTTGGAAGGAAAACCTCTCATGACTGAACTCTATGTAGGGTATGTATTGTCAGCCAGTACCCAGAGAACAGGAGCGGAAATACTTAAGGATGCTCTCAGGTGAGAGCCCTGGAGTATAAACTGACCTGATGCCTAATGGTTCCAGGACACAGACATGTGCCTCAGAGACCCCTTTTAGAAAAGCCCAAAGTTTGAATCTCATTTCCTTTGGGAGTATTTGGGAGGGAGGGCCTATTGGTTGATATTAGTTGTGTATGTGTTTCCTTGTCTATTACCTGTCTCCCCTTTTGGCATGTAAAGTTCATCAAAGAGGGACCTAGTTAGGCTTATTTAGTTTTGCATGCAGTTTCTGATACAGTGCCTGAAAACTAATTAACATTTAATAGATATTTGTCCCCCCAAATTATAGGAACTCATGTGTAAAGAATTTCCAGGAACTAGTGATAAAGTGGAAGTAGCATGAAAATTTTGGAGTCAGACACAGCTGAGTTTGTGTCTTGGTTTTCCCATTATATAGAAACATGATTGCAATCAGACAGAAGCAAGTTCTGGCTTGGCTTCCCATTTTATAGTAATGTAACTTTGGGCAACATATATAACCTTCAGAGTGTCAATTTCTTCATATGGGAAATGGAGAATAAACATTCTTACCTCAAGGGGTTATGATTGTGATGAGTTCATGAATGTAAAGTGCTTAGTAAAAGATCTTATTAGTAATAAATATAAGATCCCTTTTTGTTCCCTTTTCATTCCTCACCTGTGGTTGCTTTTAGTGGTAACTGTAGTATTAGCACATACTGAAAGCATCAAAGGACTCTTGCTTTCTTCACTTGGGAATCCTTAACTTTTCCTTTTTTAACAATAAATTGGAATCTATATGGTAAAACTCCTGCTTTAGGATATGCAATGACAGGAAAAGATATTTTTGTTGTTTCAGTTATGGAGGAGTTGCAGCACAGAATGTAGAGTATGATTTCACCTATGTCTAAAGCACATGCATGTGTCTCTATGGTAAAATTCCAGAAATAAATCGACAAAATGTTAAAAGTGGTACTTGTAGTGGTAGGATCGTGGGTTATTTTCTTTTCTTTCATTTTTCAAAAGTTGGCCCTATTTTTTACATCTTCCACAACGAACATGGTATTTTCTAGACAAAAATATTGTGCTTCAAGTTATATGGCTTGGCTAGTACAAGCAGAGGGAAAAGTCTTCTACATATGGCTGGGACTTTATTTTTCAACTACATTCAGAGGGAAAATGAGGAAGATCTCTACAAGACAGAAATAATTTTCTTTATGCCTCCAGATGTCCTTTTCTAAAAGGATTAGAGATAAAGAAGCTGGAAATTCTGTCTAAAAGTAGCATACAAAGATCTAACAGAGATTTTCACTCACATACAACTGCTGAAGGAAGGTAAAAGATGAATGTTCCTTTACTTGAGATGCTGGTATCCACCAGAGGTTAACACGATCTGATAAAAAGTGGTTGTTGCCAGTGTGGTGTACAGATACAGTTAACTCTCACTCAGTTCAGATATACTCATCCTCTGTAATTTATGTGCTTCTAGAAAAGATTGGTAGGGGGTGCCTAGGTGTCTCAGTTGGTAAAGCATCTTCCTTTGACTTAGGTCATGATCCCAGGGGGTCTTGGGATAGAGTCCTCTAAGTCAGGCTCCCTGCTCAGTGGGGGAGTCTGCTTCTCCATCTCCCTCTGCCCCTCCCCCCAGCTTGTGCATGCTCTCAATCTCTCTCATGCACACTCTCTCAAATAAATAAAATCTTTTTTTTTTAAAGATTTTATTTATTTATTTGTCAGAGAGCCCAGGAGTGAGTACAGGCAGACAGAGAGGCAGGCAGAGGCAGAGGGAGAAGCAGGCTCCCTGCTGAGCAAGGAGCCCGATGTGAGACTCCATCCCAGGACGCTGGGATCATGACCTGAGCCGAAGGCAGCCGCTTATCCAACTGAGCCACCCAGGTGTCCCTCAAATACTCAAATAAATAAAATCTTAAAAAAAAAAAGAGTAGTAGGCATCCTACTTCTATGAATTGAATTGTTGAGGGAGCTAGCTATGTTGATTGATTCTTTTTCATAATCTGTATAAAAGATAATTAGCTCCTCCTCTTCCACTCAAATTTCTCTTAATATACATTTTTTTAAAGATCTTATTTATTTATTTGTCAGAGAGATAGAGTACAGGCAGGCAGAGTGGCACATAGAGGCAGAGGGAGAAGCAGGCTCCCTGCAGAGCAAGGAGCCCGATGTGGGACTCGATCCCAGGACCCTGGGATCATGACCTGAGCTGAAGGCAGCCGCTTAACCGACTGAGCCACCCAGGCATCCCTCTTAATATACTTTTTTCAGGAGCTCATTCAGTGAAATAGAAAAAAGCCATTTGTGTATTATTTACCATTTTGTACCAGCATTTTTACTGTTGATTCATATTCTGATGGAAGGGTGTCTCAAAATTTGTTAAACCAATCTTTAATTACTCATTGTTTAGGTTGTTTCTGATGCTTGCTGTTATTTATAGAATTGTACATCATGATAGTTACAGATTTGAATACATCTATAGGTTACATATTTCTAAAGGGCATGTTTCTGTGACTCTAGTTAACATAATACCGAATGGTTTCACAGAAATATTTTACCACTTACACCAGCAACTTAAGATAGTTTGCATTTCCCACTAATTTTGTCTATTATTAAAACATGCCGATTTGATAGTTGAAAGTGGTCTCTTAAGTTGAGAGAATTTCCATTTCTTGACTCACTAATGTGATTGAAAAATTTTGCCTCAAAGGTTTACATACCAATGCTATGCCTTTTGATTCTTGAAGTGGATTATAGCATAAACGTGGGAGGCAAAATTGTTTGGGTTTGAATTTAAATTATTTCATTTATTAGCCAAGTAACCTTGGGCAAGTTACTTGACTTCTCAGTGCCTTATAAAATGGTGTAATAATGGTACCTATTCCAGAAGATTGATGTGAAGGTTAAATATGTTAAAATATGTAACATTCTTGGAGTGTTTTCTCAGTGCTTAGGAAATGGAAGGTATTCACTAAACATTAAATTCTTGTGTGAGTTACCCATTTGGTGTCCTTCTCTAAAGCTGTGGTTTAAGAGGACCATTGATAAGCTGCACAGAATACAAAGGAGAGTGTCCAGGATGATATGAGATCGAGAAAATATGTTCCAGGGATGCCTGGCTGGCTCAGTGGGTTAAAGCTTCTGCCTTTGGCTCAGGTCATGATCCCAGGGTCCAGTGATGGAGCCCCACATCCGGCTCTTTGCTCAGCAGGGAGCCTCCTTCCTCTCTCTCTGCCTGCCTCTCTGCCTACTTGTGATCTCTGTCAAATAAATAAATAAAATCTTAAAAAAAAAAAAAAGGAAAAAATACGTTTCATGAAGAGTAGATAAAGGCTACTGGTGATGTCTTGACTAGTGAGGACTTAGAATAATACAGAAGTAGGAGTGATATTGTCAGATATATGAAGAACTTTATGTAGAAGGAGGAGTAGATAATCTTTCCCGGCTTCCACCAGAGAGAGGTAGGACAAATACATGTAACCAGCAAGAAGATTTCACAAGAAATTTCTAGTAATGTAAGTATGGTAGACATCTTTCTTTTTCTTTTTTCTTTTTCCCTGCCCAGTACCCATTTCCCCTCTTTCTGAGAATAACAGCACTTTGAGTGGTCTCTGAGACTACTTCTTCCTAACTAAATCAGGTGATTTGGGTGGGATAAACTCTCCCTTTACCTACCTTCAAGGTGGGCTTTTTACTAGGGCCTAACTAATTAAATTACTTTATCCTACTCAACCATGCCAGTGGGACAGAAGAGGAAACATGACACAGATCAGTCCAGTGAAATTCAAGTGATGAATTTTGCTGAAGCTTTACATCTGAAGTAGGTAGAGTACAAGATTGGAACTATTGACCGCCATCTTGCCAACATGCCAAAAGATCCTGCCAGAGAGTGAATCCACTATAGAGAAAGCCCTGCTTCTGAGGATGTGGTTTGGACCCCTGGATTTAGCTTTGCATGAATTCCACACTTAGAAGTCCAAGTTAGGTCAGTGGTTGAAATTGGATATCTATCACTTGCAACTTTTTTTTTTCTATATAAGCTTTATTTAAACATATAATGTAACCCCACCACCCTTTCCCAACCCCTCTCCCCCCCACACCCCTCAGTTTGTTTTATGACATTAAGAGTCTCTTTTGGTTTGTCTCCCTCCCGATCCCATCTTGTTTCATTTTTACTTTTCCTACCACCTTAACTCCCACCCCCATTGCATCTCCACTTCCTCATATCAGGGAGATCATGTGATAGTTGTCTTTCTCCAGTTGACTTATTTCGCTAAGCATAATACACTCTAGTTCCATCCATGTTGTCGCAAATGGTAAGATTTCATTTCTTTTGATGGCTGCATAGTATTCCATTGT
>ML107146.1:0-51186 GCA_003697995.1 Taxidea taxus jeffersonii | reverse complement strand
CATTGCTTCTATAAACATTCGGGTACACGTGCCCCTTTGGATCACTACGTTTGTATCTTTAGGGTAAATACCCAGTAGTGCAATTGCTGGGTCATAAGGTAGCTCTATTTTCAATTTTTTGAGGAACCTCCATGCTGTTTTCCAGAGTGGTTGCACCAGCTTGCATTCCCACCAACAGTGTAGGAGGGTTCCCCTTTCTCCACATCCTCGCCAGCATCTGTCATTTCCTGACTTGTTCATTTTAGCCATTCTGACTGGTGTGAGGTGGTATCTCATTGTGGTTTTGATTTGTATTTCCCTGATGCCCAGTGATGTGGAGCACTTTTTCATGTGTCTGTTGGCCATCTGGATGTCTTCTTTGCAGAAATGTCTGTTCATGTCCTCTGCCCATTTCTTGATTGGATTATTTGTTCTTTGGGTGTTGAGTTTGCTAAGCTCTTTGTAGATTTTGGATACTAGCCCTTTATCTGATATGTCATTTGCAAATATCTTTTCCCACTCTGTCAGTTGTCTTTTGGTTTTGTTGACTGTTTCCTTTGCTGTGCAAAAGCTTTTGATCTTGATGAAGTCCCAATAGTTCATTTTTTCCCTTGCTTCCCTTGCCTTTAGCGTTGTTCCTAGGAAGAAGTTGCTGCGGCTGAGGTCGAAGAGGTTGCTGCCTCTGTTCTCCTCAGGATTTTGATGGATTCCTTTCTCACGTTGAGGTCCTTCATCCATTTTGAGTCTATTTTCGTTTGTGGTGTAAGGAAATGGTCCAACAGGAAAGGTCTCAAATATACAACCTAACCCTACACCTTAAGGAACTTGAGAGAGAACAACAAAGAAAGCCTAAACCCAGCAGGAGAAGAGAAATAATAAAGATCAAAGCAGAAATCAATGAAATAGAATCCAAAAAAACAATAGAACAAATCAATGAAACTAGGAGCTGGTTCTTTGAAAGAATTAATAAGATTGATAAACCCCTGGCCAGACTTATCCAAAAGAAAAGAGAAAGGACCCAAATAAATAAAATCATGAATGAAAGAGGAGAGATCACAACCAACACCAAAGAAATACAAACAATCATAAGAACATATTATGAACAACTCTATGCCAACAAATTCGACAATCTGGAAGAAATGGATGCTTTCCTAGAGACATATAAACTGCCAAAACTGAACCAGGAAGAAATAGAAAACCTGAATAGGCCCATAACCAGTAAGGAGATTGAAACAGTCATCAAAAATCTCCAAACAAACAAAAGCCCAGGGCCAGATGGCTTCCCAGGGGAATTCTACCAAACATTTAAAGAAGAATTAATTCCTATTCTCCTGAAACTGTTCCAAAAAATAGAAATGGAAGGAAAACTTCCAAACTCATTTTATGAGGCCAGCATCACCTTGATCCCCAAACCAGACAAGGATCCCATCAAAAAAGAGAATTACAGACCAATATCCTTGATGAACACAGATGCGAAAATTCTCACCAAAATACTAGCCAATAGGATCCAACAGTACATTAAAAGGATTATTCACCACGACCAAGTGGGATTTATTCCAGGGCAGCAGGGTTGGTTCAACATCTGCAAATCAATCAATGTGATACAGTACATTAACAAAAGAAAGAACAAGAACCATATGATACTCTCAATAGATGCTGAAAAAGCATTTGACAAAGTGCAACATCCCTTCCTAATCAAAACTCTTCAAAGTGTAGGGATAGAAGGCACATACCTCAATATTATCAAAGCCATCTATGAAAAACCCACGGCAAGTATCATTCTCAATGGAGAAAAACTGAGAGCTTTTCCGTTAAGGTCAGGAACACGGCAGGGATGTCCGCTATCACCACTGCTTTTCAACATAGTACTAGAAGTCCTAGCCTCAGCAATCAGACAACAAAAAGAAATTAAAGGCATCCAAATCGGCAAAGAAGAAGTCAAACTATCGCTCTTTGCAGATGATATGATACTCTATGTGGAAAACCCAAAAGGCTCCACTCCAAAACTGCTAGAGCTTGTACAGGAATTCAGTAAAGTGTCAGGATATAAAATCAATGCACAGAAATCAGTTGCATTTCTTTACACCAACAACAAGACAGAAGAAAGAGAAATTAAGGAGTCAATCCCATTTCCAATTACACCCAAAACCATAAGATACCTAGGAATAAACCTCACCAAAGAGGCAAAGAATCTATACTCAGAAAACTAGAAAGTACTCATGAAAGAAATTGAGGAAGACACAAAGAAATGGAAAAATGTTCCATGCTCATGGATTGGAAGAATAAATATTGTGAAAATGTCTATGCTACCTAAAGCTATCTACACATTTAATGCAATGCCTATCAAAATCCCATCCAATTTTTTCAAAGAAATGGAACAAATAATCCTAAAATTTATATGGAACCAGAAAAGACCTTGAATAGCCAAAGGAATATTGAAAAAGAAAACCAAAGTTGGTGGCATCACAATTCCCGACTTCAAGCTCTACTACAAAGCTGTCATCATTAAGACAGTATGGTACTGGCACAGAAACAGACACATAGATCAATGGAACAGAATAGAGAGCCCAGAAATAGACCCTCAACTCTATGGTCAACTAATCTTCGACAAAGCAGGAAAGAACATCCAATGGAAAAAAGACAGCCTCTTCAACAAATGGTGTTGGGAAAATTGGACAGCCATATGCAGAAAAATGAAATTGGACCATTTCTTTATCACTTGCAACTTAAGGAATCCTTTCTAAGTCAGTGATAAGTGAATTCTTGATCATTTTAGATGGTCAAACTAAGGACAGTTGAGATCACTGTTAGTATTGTTAGCAATAACTCATCCTTTAGATAGGGGATAAAACTAGACCTTTAAGCTTACTTCCTTCTATGAGACTCTTTTTCATTACTCAGCTAAATGCAGGATGCATAACAGTTGCCCATTTGAAAATGTGTCTGTCAGCATATGTCTGGTCATTTTAGCCAGGATGGGTGTGCTGAATATCTCCCATGTCCACTCTAGATAGTCCCTCTGCCCTTTTCTACCATGCTCTGTGTTTTGGAAGACTATGTAGATGACATCAGTGGGTTCTCTTTCCCTCTGGCTTATGCCAAGAACTGGTAAGAAATTGAATGCCTGAAGGAGATGGCACAGGTATTCATTTCTCTGGGTTCATTCCTGTGACATGACCATGGCATGACTGCTTCCTTTAACCAAAGCTATAGTGCTTTCTACAGAGCTCTTTATCTCCAGCTTCTGGAAACTGCTCACTTACACTTTAGAAATGATAATAATGTAACACCTTGTGGTTTCCCAATACCCTGCCTACATGTATGACTCTCCTTAGATTACCCAATTTGTGTGTACCATCTGTTTCTAGGATCCCAAGTGATGTAGAGGTAGGTGTTTTACACTCTCTTGCTGGTTGTCTAAGGCTATTGTGTTCAAAGACTCAACCCTTGGATTCTGGCCCAAGAAATCTAACCATATTTCTTTTTTTTTTTTTTTTTTTTTTTTTGTCAGAGAGAGCAAGCACAGGCAGCAGGCAGAGTGGCAGGCAGAGGAAGAGGGAGAAGCAGGCTCCCTGTTGAGCAAGAAGCCCGATGTGGGACTCGATCCCAGGACGCTGGGATCACGACCTGAGCCAAAGGCAGCCGCTTAACCAACTGAGCCACCCAGGCGTCCCAAAATCTAACCATATTTCAAATAATATCTCAGAACTGATAGGCCCAGAAGAAGCCATTTCAATTCAGATTGAAGTTGTTGGTAACTTAGTGAAACCATCAGAGTAAAACTAATTAACAAAAATAGTAAGTAATCATGCAAAAGAGTTAATATTGGAAACCTACTGAATATGTATTTCTTAGGTTTTATGTCTTTCCTATATGCTGAGCTTTTATGATGTTATTCTCAGTTTCCATGTAGAAATCTTACTGAGGAGGGTCCTAGGAATCATACATGTAAGATTATAAGGAGCACTAGTCTCTGGATAATTAAGCTGAGCATTATATATTTTTTGGAACTAGTCTACATATTACCTGAACATATGGCCTCAGACACCATAATATCCTAGGTTTGATTACTAAATCAACTTCTAATGAGCTCTATGCCCTTGAGAAATTAAATAACTTTTCTAACCTGTTTTCCTCATTAGTAAAATAAAGGTGATAACAGTATTCATTATGCATTGCATATAAAGAATTTAGTAAAGAGTAAGTTCAATTGAATACTATCAATTGTGAGTTTTGCTGTGACTACTATGGTATTTTCTCCATGAATAGCCATAATTTTACCATCCATATCTAAGGCTCATAAGCTCAAAAGTCTGTGGGATTTGAATAAATTTGGGTGGACATAAAGAGCCATTTTGCCCTCTTAATCTTTTTTACAGTCCTACTTTTGTTAGAGAAATGTTATTTCTCTACTCTGAGAAAAATAGCCTTGTAAGCTTAGTGACAAGTCCAAGTGACTCTGAGTTAGTTTCCTAGGGAGTATGGCAGCCACCTTACAATTTCTGCTGCTTGTTGCCTTCTAGGAATATAGGCCAAATACTGCTAGGCTTTTTTTTTTTTTTTTTTTTTTAAAGAGAAAAACCTTTTGATTTTGGAAGAGAACTAGAGTTTCAGGGTGGTTTGTGAAGCTTCTTAATTTTTCTTGTTAAGATGATTTTTTTTAAAGAGCAGTTGTGGGTTCACAGCAGAAGTGAAGGGGAGGTGCAGACAATTCCCATTCACCTCCTGCTCCCCCACATAGCTGTCTCATTGTCAGCATCACCCACCAGAGCCGTTTGTTATAGTTAATGAACCCACAATGACAAATCCTAATCACTTGTAGTCGACATTGTATTATAGCTCATTCTTGATGTTGCACACGCTATTGTTTTGGACAAATATATAATGACGTTTATCCCTCATCATGGTACAATGCAGAATATTTTCACTGCCCTAGGTATACTCTGTGCTCTCTATTCCTTCCTCCATTCTCCCCTAATGGCAGTCATTAATATTTTCACTAACAGCATAGTTTTGCCTTTCTCAGAAAGGTACATAGTTGGAACCATACGGTATGTAGCCTTTTCAGATTGGTGTCTTTCACTTACTATTATACATTCAAGCTTCCTCCATGTCTTTTCATGGCTTGATAGCTCATTTCTTTTTAGCACTAAATAATATTCCATTGTCTAGATGCACTACAGTTTCTTACCCATTCAGTTCCTGAAGGACATCTTGACTGCTTCCAAATTTTGGCAATCATGGATGAAGTTTCTGTAAACATCATGTTTCAGTTTTTGTGTGGACTTAAGTTCTAAAATCCTTTGGGTAAATACCAAGGAGTACAATTCTGGGTCATATGGTAAGAGTATGTTAGTTTTATAAGAAGACCTCAAACTTTCTATCAAAATAGCTGTACCATTTTGCATTCATTATTACCAGCAATGCATGAGCATTCCTGATGCTCACCAGCATTTGGTCTTGTCAGTGTTCTGTTTTTATTTTTTTGGCCATTCTAGTAGGCGTGCAGGGGTATCTTGTTTTTTGCATTTCCATGATGATACATGATGTGGAGCATCTTTCATATGCTCATTTGCCATCTGTGTATCTTCTTTGATAATATGTTCAGGTTTTTAATCCCATTTTTAAATCAAGTTATTTATTGAGTTTTAAGAGTTCCTTGCATATATTGGATAACAGTCCTTTATCAGCTATGTCTTTTGCAAATATTTTTCCCCAGTCTGACTTGTCTTACCATCCCCTTGACATTGTCTTACACAGAGCAAAGTTTTTAATTTTAATGAAGTCAGCTTCTCAATTATTTCTTCCATGGACTGTGGCTTTGCTGTTGTATCTAAAAAGTCAGTGTCATATAAAGTTCATTGTCAATGAACAGGTTTTCTCTTACTCTATCATCTAGGATTTTTATGGTTTTATAGTTTTCGGTCTAGGATTCATTTTAAGTTAATTTTTGTGAAGGATGTAAGGCCTGTGTCTAGATTGAGTTTTGTTTGTATATGGATATCCAGTTTTAGCATCATTTGATAAAATAATTTCTTTTTTTTTTATTTATTTATTTGACAGAGAGAGAGGGAGAGAGAGCAAGCAAGCACAGGCAGACAGAGTGGCAGGCAGAGGCAGAGGGAGAAGCAGGCTCCCTGTCAAGCAAGGAGCCCGATGTGGGACTCGATCCCAGGATGCTGGGATCATGACCTGAGCTGAAGGCAGCTGCTTAACCAATTGAGCCACCCAGGTGTCCCGATAAAAATAATTTCTTTACTACATTTTATTGTTTTTGTTTCTCCATTAAAGATCAGTTGACTATAATTTTGTGGGTCTGTTTCTGGGCTCTGCATTCTTTTCCATTGTCCAACTTGGTTTTTCTCTTTGAATATTTGTTGGCTGTTTAGTCTTTTGTTTTTCATTTAAACTTCGGAATCAATTTGTCAGTACCCACAAAATAACTTGGTGAAGTTTTGATTGGTATTTGGTCAAAGTCACAGATCAAATTGGGAGGAACTGACATCTTGGCAATATTGAGTCTTCCTATCCATGAACATGGGATTTCTCTCCATTCATTTATTTCTTCATTAATTTTGTTCTTCAGTTTTATGGTTTCTTCATATAGATCTTCTACGTATTTTGTTACATTTATACCTAAGCATTTCATTTTGTTGGAAGCTAATGTAAATGGTACCGGGGTTTTAATTTTTAATTCAATAGTTCATTGCTGGTATATTGGAAAGTGATTAATTTGTATATAATCATGCTTCCTGTAACTCTGCTCTAATCACGTAATAATTCAAGAAGGTTTTTGCTGTTGTTAAGTCTTTGAGATTTTCTAAATACACAATCCTGTCACCAGCAAACAAGTCTGTTTTATTCCTTTCTTTGCAGTCTATATGGCTTTTAATAACCATTTTTTATCTTATTGCATTAGCTAGAACTTAAAGTGCAATATTTAAATGGTTAGTATGAGATAAGGGACATCTTGGCCTTGTACCTGATCTTAGTGGGAAAACCTCTCAATTTGAAAATGATGGTTCAGTATTTTGAAAGGCAGTATCAGGGAAACAAAAATACTTCTACACACTAGTTTGAGAGCATACGAGACCAATGGGAATTCTGACCTAGAAGATTAAAATCACTAGTAATTAGTTGACAGAAAGCAGGAGAATCGATGGTTAATTCAGTTTACACATAATTGGATTGTCTTCCCTCATGGAATTCAGAATAAGACAGTACTTGAGAAATTAGTGATGAATTAGGTGGAGATTCACTTTCCTAACCCACCTCCCTTCCATCTCCAAGTATTACTTCCCTGATCTCAGTAATGACAAGTAAAGAAGATAAGTCTAGCAATGAACAGATCCTTAATGTAACACCCCCATCCTGTTGGCAAAGAAGCTAAGAAGGGGAAATAGAGAAGGACTTTGTACCTTAAGTTTTTCCTTATCTCTTAGCTCTCACAGTTAAACTACACAGCTAAAGCGGGGGCAACAAAAAACAGATCTTGGTCTGACCTCCTTTCTATGTTGCTTTTCCACTTGCCTGTGGGCTTCATTAAATGTGCAGGAAACAAGCTGGTCTCCAGAAGCTTGGAGCTGGAAAGCCAGAAAGCAGTATCTAAAATAGGCCCCCTGCATCTACATAGTCCTCACTAAAGCAGTGCTGGGGGCAAAGAAGGGAACTTAGGAATACGATATACTTGAGGCTCTTCAACATCCCAAAGAGGAGAGAAAGTGACCCAGTAGTGGTCTGGGCGTTAGTGGAAAGATGGAGTGCAATCTGATTCTGAGGTCTTTTGGGGGGATTTAATTGTTTTATTGTCCTTCACAGATATTCTGCCCTTTCTGCATATTCTCCTTGTTTTCTGCTCTCATTTCCCCCTACATTCTCTCATTCATTTAATGAATCTACTCTCTCATTCATTTAGTTTTTATTAAATATTATGTGCTGTGCACTAGCAATACTATAAAAACTAAAACTATGAGAAGGGGGTGAGATTATAAACAGCTGGCACAATATCACTGAAAATCCCTTTGGGAATGGGAGTGAACTAGAGAATGATAGTGAACTGCCTTTATTCTTCTTCCTACCGTGTGTGTGTGTGTGTTTGTGTGTGTGTGTGTGTGTGTGTGTGTGTGTGTGTATAGTACTACTTTGCAACTTCAGAACCCATCTTACCAATACTTCTTTATGTTTGAATATGTCCTATTAAGGTCTGGAGTGAAATTGTCTGAGTTTTAATCCCAGCTCTTTCGCATTTATTAGCTGCATAATTTTGACTATGTTACTTAACTTTTTGTGCCTCAATTTAATAATTGTTTACAACAGTTTGAGACAACCACAACAGGGCATAAAATGAACTTGGCAAATTCCTGGCTCATGGTTAGTCCTTATTACACTAGTTGCTATTAATAGTGTACTATAATTTCTTACATTATGAATTGTTTGATGACTTAAGTATATAAATCAGAGTGAGCAGAAGACTGTGCCAAAAGACTTAGACTGTATGGAGGATTGAAATAATAAGTATAATTACAAACATAACAAAAAACCACAAAAGTGTATGTAAGAGTGGGAGTTAAGGTTTAAATTTTTTAAAATAGCTATGACAGTGGAGTGCTAACTTAATGTGATTTTCCTGTGAATTTAATTACTACTGATAATGAATCATGTCCCAGGTTTTTATAAGAAGATCTATGTAATTGCTTAAAATTTATACTTGATTTAGCCAGTATTAACAACCATTCTACAGTGTTGAGTGTATGAGAGAGGAGGATGCTATTGGTTACAAGTGACAGAAATTGAACATGAGCGAGGTTGTTTAGTGCACTGACATCAAGTATCAGTAGGACTCAGTCCACATGATTCCCTCTCCCTATTAGCTTTTTAATCTCTTCTGCTCAGAGTGTATGTTCTTTAACAGCTTTGGCCTTGGCTTCATGTTTCCATCTGTTTAGGGACAATTTTCCCAATTCTAGATTGATTTTGAAAAATCTGGGCAAAAAAGTCTGATGGACTTGGTTTAGATAATTGGAGCAGTAAGCATGATGAGGGAAGAAAGAATGTACTGTGATCCCATCATTTGGAGATACCTGTAACCAGGGGTTTGAATGTATTACCAGAAGTAGCGAAGGGGAATGGGGTGGTAGCCCAGGACTGGAAATGGTATCAGACATTCAGCCATCTCAATCTGTGTCTGCTTCATAGGAGCTAGAAAATAACTAATGATCTTTTCTTACATGTATTTTTCACAGAATAGGATAATTATTAAATTTATCCTAAATATATTTAGGGTATAACAAATCTTCAAAAATTTTTACTATAAATTCATTTTTTAAATTGTATTACATTGGACTTCACCTTTTCTCCATCACACATTCTAAAATATCTTACTAGTCCCTCGAAATCTATCCAGGAAATTCTATCAACTTCAAAAGGATTCATAAGTATTACCAACATTTTTTTTAAAGGTTTTATTTATTTGACAGTGAGAGAGAGAGAGAGAGAGAGAGAGAGAGAGAGGGAACACAAGCAGGGGGAGTGGAAGAGGGAGAAGCAGGCTTCCCACTGAACAGAGAGCCAGATGCAGGTCTCCGTCCCAGGACCCCAGGATCATGACCTGAGCCAAAGGCAGACGCTTAATGACTGAGCCACCCAGGTGCCCCAGTATTACCAACATTTTAACTGTGCATATTTTATTGCTAAGACCCTACAAGGGAGAAAAGAAAATACCATGTTACTTACTACTATAGTTTCATACGTAAAGTGTGTACAGAAGTATTCTTTAAATGAGACAGGGGTAAAACCCAGCCTCCTGTGTGGTTAATAGTAGAATGCTGGTGTCTGTATATTTTTCTCTTCTGTACTCTTTCTTCTGATGAAGACTCAGAGCATTTATAATTCAGGTTGCATGCAAAGCTGTAGTCACCAGAGTATGCATGTTTCACTCTGGTTTTTACACTGTGTGATAATTACAACACAAAAATGAGGATTCCTAGACACTGAAAACTCAAAGTATTTTTTTTTTGCTTTGTAAAGAGCTCTTTCCCATTTCCTCATTCCAAATCTAACACTTGCTCTCTTAATTGGAAAGTGGAAAAGTTCCAATTTCTTTCAAAACTTATTTTCTAAAGGTGATAATAGTCATACAAATTCATGCAGGTTAGATGCATATTATTCAAACATTTAGGGCATGACTACCTGATATGCACTTATATTTTGATGAAAATTAAGTTGTTGGATGATATGTTTCTATATTCCAATGTTGCAAGAAAAATTTGGCTATTAGGAGGCTATCTGCCTTAAAACCAATTATGATTCTACTTTACAACCAGCTTTAACCATCATCTTGGAACTCTGAGGATGAAGCATTTACATTTATTTATTCATTTTTAATTTTTTAAAATTTCAATTAATAATCAAGAATTTTCTGCCTCCAGTGAAATGCTTCCCACAGAGAGAATGCTTTGAGTAGCTACTGTAGGTAGAACTCAGCACCAGTAGAATAAGATTGAATGCAGAATAACTCTATTATCCTATCATCGTTATCATTGTGAGACCAATGGCAGACTTAGACTACTGTAACAAATGTCTCCACAGATAATACAGTTGAACTGCAATTTTATCAGTATAATTTTGGATTTTAATAATTTTCTGACTACACTGAGAAGTAGAGCAAGGGTCTTTTCTGAAGTGACATATAAGGTTCACCTAGTTGAATCCCACACTTTGTGTTTCTGGTGTTCCCCGTAACCTATGCCTTATGTCACTGGAAGAATGGTGTTTAATGTTAGGAAAGACTTAAAAAAAAAACCCTCTTTCCATCTCCCCCCCACCATGAGGTGGTATGGCTTGTTGGTTGAAAGCAGATGTGTTCAAGGATCTAATTTTGATCTTGGAATTCAGCTAGAAGTTGTTTTTTTCCATTTGTTGTACTCAATAGGACATTTAGAATATGTGTTACATGTTGTGAAAATACTCATAAATTTTTGGGAAAAATTCCCAGACCTATTTACACAAACAAAAACAAACTACCTTGCTCATTTAAAAAAAGAAAGAAAACAAAAGTAAAATAGTATATTCTGCCAGGATAATCAACTCTTGATTACATATTAAAGTATTTCTGGGCTTGGAATGAGTTTAGATTTTCTTTTTTTCTCTTGATGTGCATTTTGAACTAATTGTTAAGCTGATTCATTCATGCACTTTGACAGAAAAAAAAAGATACTTGAAATAAAAGTAACATAGAGTATCAATTGGGTGAAAATAACTAGATCACAAACTTCTTCAGGGCAAGGAATAAGTAATATATTCTTTTAACTTCTGTCAGAACCATTAGTATAGTGTCTTGCTCATGATGGATATTCAGATACTGTGTGGTAAATGAATGAATAAATACATGAATGTCTAAAAGCAACATATTGATAAAGGAAACAGAGCTATTTTGGATATTGACTTAAAACAAGAGCTCATGCTGAAGGGCTAAAGTGTGTTACCTGCATATAATGGAATATTATTCACCCACAAAAAAGAAGGAAATCCTGCCATTTACAACAACATAGATGAACCTGGAAGACATTATCTGAGTGAAATAAGCCAGTTACAGTAGCTCAAGCAGTATATGATTCCATTTACATGAGGTATCTAAATAAGTCAGACTCATAGAATTATAAAGTAGAATGTAGCTTGCTAGGAATTGGAAGAATGAGGAAATGGGAAGTTAACTTTTTAATGGGTATCAGTTTCAGTTAAGCAAGGTGAATAAGTTCTAGAGATCTATTTTGCAACACTGTGCCTGTAGTTAACAATATAGTATTGAGCACTGAAAAATTCAAGATTATGGGTCAAGTGTTGTCACTACAACAGAAATAATAAAAATGAGAGCACAATATAGATGCTTGAATGAATTCATGCTCATAGTCTTGGAAAACAGCTTCATAGACAGTACAAACTTAAGCTACTGGAGGTAGCATAGGTAATGATTACCCTGAAAATCAAACCGTCAGTCACAGCTAATTTTACATTCCTTATGTTGACCCATTTTCCAAATTGGTGTTCATGGAGCACTTTACTCCATGATTTTAATGAGGAAGCAATGCAGAAAGACTTCGAAGCTTTCTAAGTTTGGAAACAGAGTTAAATGGAAATAAGCAAAAATGTACAGGTGTCTTTTTTGCAGATTTCTTAGTTTCTTATATATGAGCTAGTCTTTCTCAAAACTTTAAACATATTTTTTGTTTGTTTGTGATGTTTGCTTTCAGAATTGTTTTTATTTGTGATGCATCTACTGATATCTCCTAAAATTAGATACATGTAGAATATAAACCCTGAAAAACACTGGCCTAGAAAATTAGAGCTAAATTGAACTATTTGGAAAATTCACCCACCTTTGCACATGGCAGCAAGATTAAATTATCTCTTTGATGGGTGAGATAGCACAGCTAGTGGAAGAGGGTGGTTGGCACAATAATGATGATGAGGAGGATGGTAGTTCAAATTAATGGAAGTTTTGCCATATGTTAAACACATGGTATTATCTCATTTTTTCCCAATGAATCATATAAAAAGGGTTGCAAATTGAGACACTATAATGGAAATGTAAATTCCTCATCCAAGGCCATAAAGTAGGGTTAAGCTAAGGCCTACTCGATATTACTATATTATATGACCTCCTTGGAAGTGGACCTCTACAACTAGCACAAAGAGTGGTAGAATTCATGCTGGGTGACAACTCTCTTACTCCCGACCCCCGACTCAGTCACAAATATTTATAGTCAATAAATTTTAAGCTTTTAACTCCAGTTAACTCACAGTGTTATATTAGTTTCAGTATACAATATAGTAATTCAACAATTCTATACATCACCTAATTCTAGTCACAAAAAGTATACTCCTTAATCCCCATCACCTATTTCACTCATGCCCCACCCACCTCCTGATGGGTAGCCATCAGTTTACTATCAGTAGTTATGAGTCTGTTTTTTTTTTTTTTTAAGATTTTATTTTTTTATTTATTTGACAGAGAGAGAGAGATCACAAATAGGCAGAGAGTCAGGCGGGGGGGGGGGGAAGCAGGCTCTCTGCTGAGCAGAGAGCCTGATGTGGGGCTTGATCCCAGGACCCTGAGATCATGACCTGAGCTGAAGGCAGAGGCTTTAATCAGGCACCCCTATGAGTCTGTTTCTTGATCTCTCCTCTTTTTCCCTCTTTGTTTGTTTCTTGAATTTCACATATGAGTGAAATCATATGGTATTTGTCTTTCTCTGACTGACACATTTCCATTAGTGTTATACTATATAGCTCCATCCATGTCACTGCAAATGGCAAGATTTCATTCTTTCTTATGGCTGAGTAATACTCCTGTGTGTGTGTGTGTGTGTGTACACTCTTTATTACATCAATTGATGGACATTTGGGTTCCATCCATAATTTGGCTGTTATAAATAATACTTTTATAAACATAAGGGTGCAGGTAACCTTTTGAATTAGTATTTTTGCATTCTTTGGGTAAATACCCAGTAGTGCAGTTGCTGGGTATCAGGGTAGTTGTACTTTTAACTTTTCCAGGAAACGTGATACAGTTTTTCACAGTGTGCACCACATGGGATTCCCAACAACAGTGCACGAGGGTTCCTTTTCCTCTCCATCATCATCGACACTTGTCATTTCTTGTGTTGTTCATTTTAGCCATTCTGGTAAGTGTGAGGTAATATCTCATTGTGGCTTTGATTTGCATTTTCCTGATGGTAACTGATGAGCATCTTTACATGTGTCTGTTGGCCACCTGTATGTCATCTTTGGATAAATGTGTGTTCATGTCTTCTGCCCATTTTTATTATTTGTTTATTTATTTATTTACTCTTTTTTTTTGAGTTTTTAATGTGTTTTTATTTAATTGAAATGCAAGTGGTTTAGCAGGTATCTGATTTGCAAATCATTTGTTAAATATATTTTTGAAAATATTTGACTATCGATTTTTTTATGTTGTATTTACATAACATTTTTCTTTTAACTGCAAAAGTTTTTTTTTTTTTTTTTTTTTTAAGATTTATTTGACAGAGAGAAAGTGAGAGAGGGAACACAAGCAAGGGGAGTAGGAGAGGGAGAAGCAGGTGCCCCACTGAGCAGGGAGCCCAATGTAGGCTCAATCCCAGGACCCTGAGGTCATGACCTGAGCTGAAGGCAGACACTTAAAGGCTGAGCCACTTGGGGGCCCTTCTGCCCATTTTTAATTGGATTATTTTATGGCTGTTAACTTAGATTGGTATCCAGAATACATGAAGAAATACCAATCTTTTACCAGATGTGTAATTTGCAAATATCTTCTCCCATTCCATACATAGCCTTTTAGTTTTATACATGGTTTCCTTTGCTGTGCAGGGGCTTTTAATTTTGATGTAGTCCCACCAATTTTTCTTTTTGCTTCCAGATGTACCTGGAATATGTCAGACAAATTACTGCCTGTGATCCCCTTGGATTTTTATGGTTTCTGATCTCACACTTAGATCTTCAATCCGTTTTGAGTTTATTTTTGTCTATGATGTAAGAAAGCTGCCCCGTTTCATTCTTCTGCATGCTGCTGTCCAGTTTGCCCATCACCATTTGTTTGAAGAGACTGTCTTTTGTCCACAGGATATTTTTTACTGATTTGTCAAAGATTAGATGACCTTATAATTGTGGATTCATTTCTGGGTTTTCTATTCTTTTCTCTTGATCTACGTGTCTGTTTTTGTGTCATTAACATAGTGTTTTGATTACTGCAGCTTTGTAATATAACTTGAAGTCTGGAATTGTAATGCCTCCTGCTTTGCTCCTCTTTTTCAAGTTGCTTTGGTTATTTAGGTTATTTGTGGTTCATACAAATTTTTGGATTCTTTGTTCTAGCTCTGTGAAGAATGCCATTGGTATTTTGATAGGGATTGCATTAACTCTGTAGATGGCTTTGGGTAGTATAGATATTTTATTAATATTTGTTCTCCCAATCCATGAGCATGAAATGTCTTTCTATAATCTTCTGTTTCTTTCACCAGTGTTTTATAGTTTTCAGAGTACAGGTCTTTCATTTTTTTGGTTAGGTTAACCTAGGTGTTTTACTATTTTTGGTGAAATTGTAAATGGGATTGTTTTCTTAATTTCTCTTTCTGCTGCTTCATTACTGGGGTATAGAAAAGCAGCAGATTCTGTACATTGGTTTTTATCCTGCAACTTTACTGAATTCCTTTATCAGATTTAGCAGTTTTTAGTGGAATTTTTTTGGGTTTTCTATACGTAGTATCATGTCATTGCCAAGTAATGAAAGTTATACTTCCTCCTTGGTTTTGATGCCTTCTATTTCTTTTTGTTGTGTGATGGCTGTGGTTAAGACTTCCAGTACTACGTTGAATAAAAGTGGTGAGACTGGACATCCTTGTCTTGTTCCTAATCTTGAAGAAAAGCTTTCGGTTTTGCCCCATTAAGAAGGATGTCAGTCATGGGTGTTCCCATAGATAGTCTTTATTTTGTTGAGGTATGTTCCCTCTAAACCTACTTGGTTGAGGGTTTTTATTTTATTTTATTTTATTTATTTATTTGTCAGATAGAGAGAGCGCAGGAGCAAGCACAGGCAGACAGAGTGGCAGGCAGAGGCAGAGGGAGAAGCAGGCTCCCCACTGAGCAAGGAACCCCAATGCGGGACTCGATCCCAGGATGCTGGGATCATGACCTGAGCCAAAGGCAGCCGCCCAACCAACTGAGCCACCCAGGTGTCCCTGGTTGAGGGTTTTTATCATGAATGCATCTTGAGCTTTGTCAAACACTTTTTCTCTACTGAAAAGATCATGTGTTTTTAAGTTGTTGTTGTTTTTTTAAGATTTTGTTTATTTATTTGACAGAGAGAGATCACAAGTAGGCAGAGAGGCAGGCAGAGAGAGAGGGGGCAAGCAGGTTCCCCGCCGAGCAGATAGCCTGATGCGGTGCCCAATCCTAGGACCCCGAGATCATGACCTGAGCCAAAGGCAGAGGCTTAGCCCACTGAGCCACCCAGGCACCCCATGTGTTTTTTATCGTACATATTATTGATGTGATTTATCTCCTTGATTGATTTGCAAATACTGAACCAACCTTGCAAGTCAGGAATAAATCCCACATGATTGTGGTGAATGATTTTTTTTTTTCCTAATGTATTGTTGAATTTGGTCTGCTAGTATTTTGTTGGGGATTTTTGCATCTATGTTCATCAGGGATATTGGCTTGTAGTTCTCTTTTTCAGCGATGTCTTTATCTGGTTTTGGTAATGAGGGTATCAGGGTAATGCTGGCCTCCTAGAATGAATTTTGGAGTTTTTCTTCCTTTTTCTGCTTTTTGGAATAGTTTGATAAGAATACATATTAACTCTTCTTTGTATGTTGGGTAGAATATTCCTGTGGAGCCATCTCGTCCTGGACTTTGGTTTGTTGAGACTTTCTTGATTTCTAATTCAGTATCTTTGCAGATTATCAGTCTGTGCAAATTTTCTCTATCTTCCTGTTTCAGTTTTGGCAGTTCATCTGTTTCTAGGAATTTATCCATTTCTTCTAGGTTGTCCAATTTGTTGGCCATTAGTTTTTCATAATATTCTCTTATAATTGTTTGTATTTCTGTGGGTATTGGTAGTTATTTAGCCTCTTTCATTAATAATTTTATTTAGATCCTGTTTTTTTTTTTTAATGAGTCTTGCTAAGGGTTTGTCAGGTTTTTTTTTCTCCCATCTTTTCAAAGAACCAGCTCCTGGTTTCATTGATCTGTTCTATTGGTTTGTTTGTTTTTTGTTATTTTAGATTTATTTCATCTATTTCTGCTCTAATTTTTATTATTTCCTTCCTTCTGCTGGTTCTGGGTTTTGTTTGGTGTTCTTTTTCTAGCTCCTTTACATGTTATATTAGGTTGTTTGAGATTGCCTCTTGACTTAAGCCTGAACTGCTATAAATTTCCCTCTTCAAACTGCTTGTGCTGCATCCCAGTGTTTTTGAACTGCAGTTTTCTTTTTCATTTTTCTTTTCTTTTTTTTTTTAGTTTATTTTCTGGTTGACCTCTTAATTATTAGTAGCATGTTATTTAACCTCCATGTATTTGTGGTCTTTCCAGATTTTTTCTTGTGGTTGACTTCTAGTTTTGAAACATTGTAGTCAGAAAAAATGCGTGGTATGATTTCAGCCTTTTTAAAATTTTTTGAGGCTTCTTTTACGGCCTAGTATGTGATCTGTTTTGGAGAATGTTCCATGTACACTTGAAAAGAATGTGTTTTCTGCTGTTTGAGGATGGAATGTTCTGAATATATTTGTTAAATCCATCTGGTTCTGTGTGTCATCTCAAGCCACTGTTTCCTTGTTGATTTTCTGCTTGAGTGATATGTCCATTGATGTAAGTGTGGTATTAAAGTTCCTTAAAATTATTGAACTATTATCTATTAGGTCTTTTATGTTTGTTAAGTCTTTTATGTATTTGGGTGTTTCCATTTTGGGTGCATAAATATTTACTTTTAAAACTCCAGTCTTTAATCCCTGCTAGTTTGAAGAGCTCAAAGAAATTGGCCCCTCTCTCTTTTCAAGCCAATGATGATAGTCTTCATCTTCTCTGTGTACTTCCCTATGTGCTAGTCTCTCTTTCACTTTTCTCCACAACTGCTGTTCTCTCCCCACTGTGGCAGCCACATTCTGTTTCTCTGCCAAGCTGGGTCTCTGTACTTCCTACCTTCTTTGATGTGGCTTCCTCTCTACCTTTAGCTGTGGGGCTTGTCCTGACAGTTTTCAGGTCATTTGCTAGGATATTAGGATGATTGGATAGTTATCTAGTTGTATTCATGGGAGAAGATGAGCCTAGAGTCTTCCTGCTCTGTCCCTGTCTTCTACATCAATCTACAATCAGTACTTCTTGAACATAGAATAGATGGAAGTACAAAATTAGCACTCATATGTTCACTTCCCAGGTTTAATAATTTTCCATTTATGGAAGTGGAAGATGGGAAAGGTGGGAGGGAATATGCTAAATTGAAATTTTAGTACAAAATTGTCACCCATATATTCACTTCCTAGGTTTAATAATTTTCCATTTATGTATTTGGATTTGTGTGTACATGTATTATATATATATTTATATAAATATATATTATATTATACATAATTGATATATGAATTATATTTATATAAAATAAATATATATTTATATATTTTATACATATATACATCTACTGAAGTATTTCAAAATAAAGAATTCATACCATCCCCTTCCTAAATTAATCACTGCATGTCTAAAGATAGACATTTTCCTTTATATAGCCTAAATACATTTATATTTAACAAAATCATATTTTCATAATTATTTCAGAAATGACTTCTTCACCTTGATTATTCCATTAGTATGCAGTCAGTGATGACACACTGCATTTGACTGATATGTCTCTTAAAATTTCAGTTTAGCACATTCCCTCCCACTTTTTCCATCCCCCACTCCTCAAAATAGACTTCTTGAAAAGATTATTCCTATTACTTTTAGAAATGTGCCACTTTCTGTACTTGTTTATTTCCTTCTTTTCTCATCTTATTTTTGCTTTTACTATAAATAGAAGTTAGATCTAGATGTACTAAATTTAAGTAAAACCTTTTTTTTTTTTTTTACTTTATTTAAGCTTTATTTAAACATATGATAAGTAAAACCTTTTTGTTAGAAATGTTTGTAGGCAATTTTAAAAATTTCATAATGTATCACATGAGGAGGCATATAACACATGGTTTTCCCTCTGATAGTACTTATAAGATTGAGCCCTGGGTTCAGGTGGTAAAGCTAGTTCCTTCCATTATAAACTCAAATTTCCTACTTGGACACCAGAAAGATGATGGATTGATATTTTATATTTTGTGAATGTGTAATTTTCCAATAACTTCTTACTTAATTGGTTAAACATTCCTCAATATTCTTTTTTGGAATTAATTATCTTATTAGGCATTGATTTTTTTTAAACACTTTCCACACTTATCAACTATAATTCATCTGTGATGATTTCTTCCTCCAAAAACTAGGGCTTTTTTGTTACCCTAAATTCTAGTATTTATTATAAAGGCAAGATAAATAATGATTTTCATTTAAACATAACTTTTTAGTTATGTTTGGTAATAAATGAGGATTTTTGTTTGTTTCTTTCAGCTTTGGTTCTTCTTTTTAAGTATAAATACAGGATATAAAGGATTTTAATCTATTAATATATTCTAATAAATTAGTGGTTTTTTTCTTAATACTCACTTGTCTTATTTGAATTATCTCCTTCCTTTTATCAACACTATTTTTTTAGTTCAACCCAATTAGTCCCTGAAAATATTACTGCTTTCAGGGAAAAGATGTCCCCCTTACATCTAAGACCTTTTACTCTGTTCCTACCTGAAATCAACTATTTCTCCAAGGAGCTCAATTTCTATGAATAGGGATGGTGCATAGAGACCAAAACCTGGTGTTGGAATGGCATTGCTTTTAGGCTCTTTTAATGGGCAAAACTAAAATAATATATCTATATACATTTTCATAGGCATATATATTTATGCGTCTTTAAAATATATTAGTTTTGGGGTGCCTGGGTTGCTCAGTGGGTTGGGCGGCTGCCTTCGGCTCGGGTCATGATCCCAGGGTCCTGGGATTGAGTCCCGCATCAGGCTCCTTGCTTAGCGGGGTCCTGCTTCTCCCTCTGCCTGCTCTCCCTGCTGCTCCCCCTGCTTGTGCTCTCTCTCTGACAAATAAATAAATAAATAAAATCTTTAAAATATATACATACATATATATATATATGTATATATATATATATTAGTTTTAAATTTTTAGTCAACTACTTGGATTTTACACTTGTGCCTGTCACCTTTTCTCTTGTTTTGAAAATCCATGATTTCTAATTACATAAACATTTATTTACATATTCCTACCATGTCTGTAAAACATTTTTTAGTTACAGCTAAAAGTACTGAGTGAAATTTACCTTTTTGCAGTTCTCTTGGTTCTTAGTATAGATCTCAGTCTGTACGTTCAGTTCAAGAACTATATACTAAAGACATCCAAGATGATTACTTCTCTCTTCCTCTCATTATAATATTTTTTCACCACTTTTTAAATAAATACATGGCTTAAGGTTAAAAATTGTATTAAATGGTACTCTTAGGCAATTCTCATTTTCTTCTCTGTTCCCATTAGACCAATTCTACCACCTCCTATAGATAACCATTTTTATTAGTTTTTGATTCATCTTTTCAGATTCTTTTTCCCATTAATAGAATATATGCATACATGTTTCCTTTCCGTTCTTATGCAAAGTTCAGCTTAGTAATTAAGTGAAAAATTTAAGATAAAAAGGTTACCTGTGTATCTCGGAATTCATTTCATGTCAGCACCTTCCTCTTAAAACTGTAGACCTTTCTGGGTGCCTGGGTGGCTTAGTTGGTTGGGCGATCACCTTTGGCTCAGGTCATGATCCCAGAGTCCCAGGATTGAGTCCCGAATCAGGCTCCCAGCTCCACCGGGAGTCTGCTTCTCCCCCTGACCTTCTCCCCTTTCTTGCTCTCTCTCGCTATCTCTCTCTCAAATAAATAAATAAAAATCTTTAAAAACAACAACAACAAACACTGTATAACTGTCTGATGTGTGCTTCTACCATCGTTTACTCAACCAGTTCCCTTTTAATGAACATTTGTGTTACTTCCAATCATTTGTTATTAAAAATAATGTCATAAAAATAACCGGACACATGATTCATTTCCTACTTCTGCAAGTATACCCTGGTCAAAGGGTAAATGGTTTTTTTTGTTTTTTTGTTTTTGTTTTTGTTAGCTATTGCCAGATTTCCTTTCATGGGGAAGCATCATACTCATACCAGCTGTGTCTGACAGTGTTTATTCCTTGCCTCAGTTTATGCTGCATAAAATGCTACTACAAAGCCTATTTGCTTGACAACCACCACTTAATTGATTTAGTTCATAATTTTGCAAGTAGATAATGTAGGTTAGGTGCAACTGAATAGTCCTTTTGTCAGCTGGGTTCTCTCATGGATCTTTGGTCACCGGCAGTTCATCTTTTGAGATTGGTTGGTTGTTGTTGAGGTTGAAGGGGGGTGACCAATTCAAGTGTCTCTCATCATCCAGAAAGGTAACCCACACGTGTTTAGTTCACATGGTGGCTGGGTACAGTTCAAGGAGAACACATGGGATCATGCAAGGCTTTTGAGGTCAGATTTCGCATGCCATTACTTGTCTTGAATTCAGTCTGTCAAGCTCAGTCACAAGAGCACCCACTTTAGGGAAATGGACTCCGCATCTTGATCTGAACATTGCAAAATCATATTGCAAATAGGTGTGGCTATAGGAAAAGTAATAATTGGGGTTGATTTTACAGATGAACCATCACATTTCCCAGAGCCTTGCCAATATGTTATATTATTATTACAGATTTCTGCCCATTTCTTTGGTTTAAAAAATGGCACTTAGTGGATTTTAATTTGCATTTCTATTATAAGGGATATGATGGAATATCTTTTTCTGTGAAGAGTCTCTTTGTGTCTCTTGGCCACATTTTTTTTTTCCTGTCAGATTGTTATTCTTGATTTTTAGCTAAGAGCTTTTGATATATTAAAGAGGTGACTTGCTTATCTATACTATAAATTTCAGTTTCCCCTCCCCATTTTGTCATATTTTTCCCCTTTACTTGTAGTGTTTTATTTTCCAATCAAAAGTTTAAAGATATTTTTATAGTTAACTATTTTTTCCTTTATGGCGCCTAGATTTTTGATTCATAGTTACGAAGGTTTTCCTTACTCCTAGAGTTTAGAGGGATTTATCATGTTCCCTTCTACTTCTATTAATTTTAAACCATCTAATGTCCCAGAATTAACAGCTGTGCTAATTAGAGTTTCCTTCTAACTCCATACAATGCTGACATATTTCAAGCTCATTCTCTGAAGGCAGCTTCTTGTTGGAGAAGGTACAGTGTGCTCTTTCCTGCAGGCTGCTGAGAGAGAGAGAGAGAGAAAGGCAGAGAAATAACAGAGGGACCCCAGTCCAACACATGGATTTTTTTCTAGCAGAAGCTCACATGTCATTTTTGTTTTTGAGATCCAGAGCATCAGTTCCCATAGAAACAACTGTCAGACACAGTGGTTAGGTTATTTTGCATCTCACTGGCTTTGATTTACCTGCATCACAGAATAAATCAAACTGTGCTTAGGGTTCTTTACTACCCATTCCTGTTATCATCTCTAGGCCTGAAGAAGCAGGGAGAGGACATAACATTATTCGTGCTCTCTGGGAACTGGAGTGTGAAGGCAAGGAGTTGAGGTCATGAAGGGATGTGCCCACTTGTACAACACAGTGCTCAAGGAAAAAGAGAACACAGGAGAAGAAATACCCCAGTTATAAATGATACTCTGTCATTTCCTCTAATTGGCCAAACTCCAGGGAGGTCCAGAGGACAAAGGATCCCAGGTAATGAAGTCCATAAAGGTCAGCACCTAGTACACAGAGAAGAGGAGGAAAGGGTGCACAATGATCAAAGGGTGTAACAAGAGAGTTAATCTTATAGTGAGAGACTCTGAAAGTTTAGGGTGAGAATTTCAGGGTTCCAGGATCCAAATCATCCTGAATGTTAGAATACATCTTGGTTTGGATTGCCTGCCTAATATTTACTTCCAGATAAGGAAGATCGGGAGGATGCATGTATATCCTTCCTTTAACTCAGGATGTAAAATGTGAAAGAAACACAAAACACATTGAAGAATGAGGAACATTGGTCAAAAAACCCATTTTCCTCTTCAGTAGTTCCCCATTCTCATTTTGTTTTGTGCTTGTTAGTTTGTTTTTGAAAGTGGCAAAGAATTCAGGCTCGAGTTACACAGTTCTCTATTAACAGCTGGCTCCTGCTTAATATTTTTGCATACTTGGGCAAATTCTTAAACTCTGTGAGGTATGGTTGCTTTATCTATGAAATGGAGATAATAAAAGTACTCAACTCAAATGTACTTGGAGGATTCTTTTCTTCTTAATTTTTAAATTAATTTTTTGGAGGATTCTTGTGAAAATTAAGAGATAATTTGTGTTCAGTTCCTACTATTTAATAAGTGTTCAAAAATATTAGGGGGAAAATGGATCAAAGACCTAAGTGTAGAGCTAATAGTAAGTCTACTAGAAGAAGAAAGCATACGGATGAATCTTCATGCACTTGAATTTGACAATAGATTCTTATATATGTCATGAAAAGCACAAGGGACAAAATAATTTCAGGGTACCAGGATCCAGATCATTGTAAATGGGAGAATATTGTATAAACTGTTACAGCCAATATATTTTTAAAAAGTTACATTGGGATTTATTAAAAAAAATTAACTCGTTTCAACAAAAAACCTTATCAGGAAAAATGAAAAGGCAGCCCACAAAATGGAACCGAGTATTTGAAAATCATTTATCTGGTAAGGTTATAGGATCTAGTGGGGAGTGGGACAATGGCTCAGTATGTACAGAGTTACTCTTGGGGTGCTGTGAATATTTTAAAACTAGGTAGAGGTAAGTGGCTGCACAACATGGTGCATGTTCTAAATGCCACTGAATTGTTCACTTTAAAATGGTTGATTTTGCACTATGTGAATGTGACCTCAATTAGAAAATACAGAATAATAATAAAAAAAAAAAAAACAGGAGAAAGGAGGTAGGTGATGATATAGGTGAGGAAATATTTGTCATGATTTGATAATGGACAAATTGGGATTATGTACTACTTTGTCTTTTTTGTATGTTTTAGAAATTTTCCATAGAAGTTAAAGGAAAGAAAATGCACCTGTCTGTACACACACACATGCACACATGCAGTGTGAAGTATTATTTAGCCATAAAAAAGAATAGAATCTTGTCATTTGTGACAACATGGGTGGACATGGAGGGTATTTTGTGCTAAGTGAAGTAAGTCAGAGAATGATAAATACTGTGGGATTTCACTTATATGTGGAATGTAAAAAAACAGAAACAGACTCATAGATACAGGAAACAAATTTTTGATTAGCAGAAGGGAGAGGGGTTTGGGGAGGGGGCAGTGTAGAGAGATAGGTGAGGGGGATTAACAGGTACAGAATTCCAGTTATAAAACAAATAAGTTCTGGGGTCTAATGAGCAGCATGGGGTGTATAGTCAGTAATATTGTAATAACCAGATGGTGAGAGATGTTAGCTAGACTTACTGTATGGGGATCATTTTGTGATGTATAAGACTATTGAAGCATCAATATGTGTACCTGAAACTAATAGGATATTTATTTCAATTATATATCATTGGAAAAAAAAGCAATATTTAAGAGAAACTAACTGCAATTAAATTTTGCATCTCATAGAGTTTTTACATAATTTAACGGACTCATTGCAGAGCAGATTGAAGCTCCAGAGGTTTCCCTCTCTCTATTTTCTGTCTTAGACTCAAGTATGTAGCTTTTACAGATTTTGTAAAAGGGATTAACCACACCCACTCTCCAACTTACTTTAACCCATCCACACCAAGTAATTCAGAAATAATGACCTCACTCTCGATAGCTGCATTATGCTCTTTGTCCCTCATAAGAGAAGGTTCCACATATTGGTTTTCAGGAACATACTGGCTGATATAAATGAGAAGCTGAAGGGTGATTCAGCTTCAAGCATGGCTTTATCTAGGGGTTCAACAGTGTCATTAGGACTGGCTCTTTCGCTCTCCATCTCTCTGCTCTGTTTCTAGCTGCTTTGATCTCATCAAGCTTTTCTTATGTGGATATATATATATATATATATATTTATATATATATATATATATATTTTTTTTAAGGATCTCATTTATTTATTTGACAGAGAGAGATCACAAGTAGGCAGAGGCAGGCAGACTCTCTGCTCTCTGCTGAGCAGAGAGCCCGACGCGGGACTAGATCGCAGGACCTCGAGATCATGACCTGAGTCGAAGGCAGAGGCTTAACCCTCTGAGCCACCCAGGCGCCCCTCTTATGTGGATATTAAAGCAATTACATATCCTCTTTTGGCACAAGTGGTAGGGAAATTCCCACCCACATCACAAGGATAAAAGTGGAGGGAAGATGAGTCCTTGAAGGAAAACTAATGTGCTAGTACTCTATTTGCAAAATAAAGGGAAATAGATGCTGGACAGTCAAACAAAACAAATGTTTTGCTGGGAACACTGGTGATGGATCTTCATAGGGACCTAAAAGTTAAGTAGACTGAGATCTTCTCCTGCTTCTTGACCCCTGGGATTTCCTTTATTAGGAACAGTTGGAGTTAAGAGTTGGCGTTAAGCCGTCTAAGTGGACAGAGAAGCAAAGATTGGAGTTAAGGAAAAAGTTGGGGGTTTGCTGGCAGCATTAGTATTGATAGAAGAGCAGAGTTCTGGCTGAAACTGCAGATCTGGCCAACACAGGGAGAAGTGCTGGCAGTGAATCAGAAGGCATAGAGGCCTGGCAACAACTCACAAGGAATGAAAGGAGGGAAGAAGGGGGATCTATATTTAGAAATAGGTGGGAATACAGTCACAGAGGAATATTCTTTTAGTGGACGGATTGTAATAACAAAAATAATAACAACTTATTAAGCTTTCCCTATGTGCCAGGCCCTGCCCTTGTGTATTATCTCCACTACGAGCTCCTATGAGGTGGGTATTAAGATCCCTATTTAATTTGGGAAGAGACTGTGTCTCATTACGTTTATATTGCCTGCCCCAGGCTATAGTATCTGATTACTAAGCACATTCCCTTTGCCACTTTCATTGAAGAAAGGCTCCTTGGGACCAAAGAATGCGCTGTACTAACAGTGTGTTGCTTAAGACTCCAAGTCTTGCCTTTGCAAAATGTGAGAGAGCACTGCAGAAGCTAGAACTGAAAACCACTATGTATAAGTGCTGTGCTAAGAGCTTTCTGAACATTACCTAATTTTATCCTTACCAGAACCCTATCCCGGTATGACCAGTGAAGAAGCCATGAAAACTAATTTCCCAAAGTCACGCTGGGAATCCAGGAAATTTGATCCAAGAATCTGTGCTGGTCCTCACTCTGTTGGTCATAGATAGGATCATTAGAAAAAATCTCTTGGATAACTCTTACCCTAGTGAAATTTTTGAGACCTAACTTTGTATACTAGTCTCACCCCATTAAGCATACAGATTATCAGGGCCTGTAAGAAAAAAATACTTCAAAATGTTTTTAACTTGGGGGAAAAATTTTAGTTGTTCTGATTCTTATTTTACTCGGAGGCTTTCACTAGTTTTTCTTTATTAAATTTTCCCCTGATGCCAAAAGTTTGTTTTCCTCCTTTTTTCTCTAACTGCAGATGACTTTGATGCTGATGTGTTATTTGGGTTCATTATCTGGACTCTTCCTGATTTGTTGATTGGTGCTCTAAAACCTTGGGGATATGCATCAAAAGACAACTGCTTGATTTTCACCTGCCAGGGAAGAGAAAATGAGTCTCTCTCCCCTAGGGACAGAACTTCTTGTGTCAAAAATTGTCTAGTGTCCCAGGCAACAACTTCTTGTCACTGTTGTCCGTTAGGTAGAAAGGTAGTACAGAGGACCATTGTGTGTAACTACTATGTGACAGTATTATCAATAATAATAATAATGTCTTCAACAAGTATTCATTGAATACATTCTATGTTTCCAAGCTCTTAGAGTATATCAATAAACCCTCAGAGATCTTGCATTTTAGCAGGGGGAGACAGATAACAAGTAATAAGCATAAATAGGCAAAAATAGTATGTTGCTTAGCAGGATTAAGATATTAAAAAGCAGGGAGACAGTCACCTGGGTGGCTCAGTCGGTTAAACGTCTGCCTTCTGCACAGGTCATGATCTTGGGGTCTTGGGATCGAGCCCCTAGTTGAACACCCTGCTCAAGGGAAGTCTTCTTCTCCCTCTGCCTCTGCCCCTGCTTGTGCTGTTTCTTTCCTTCTGTCTCATATAAATAAATAAATAAATAAAAATAAATCTTTCTAAAAGGAGGGACAAAGTAAAGCAGAGTAAGAAATGGGAAATAAGAGGTAGAGGTTGGTGGCAGTATTCAATGACATAGTCAGTGCAAGCATCCCTAAAAAGTGAGGTAAAAACAAAGATGGAAGGGTGGTGGTGAGGGGGTTGCACACACAACACCTGGGGCAAGAATGTTGCAAGCAGAGGGATAGCCAGTATAGAGGCTCTGAGGCAGAAGCAAGCCCAGCAAGTTCTAAAAGCAGCTGAATCCCCGGGGCAAAAGCCAAGTGATGAAGCGGGAGACCAGGAGATGAGGTTCAGAAAAGCAGGGATCCAGATCACACAGGGTTTGTAGGATATTGTAAGAGTTTGGGTTTTAATTTTGATCGAAATAGGATTTTAAACAGAAGAGGGATTTAACCTAGACTTTATTTTGAAAGAGACCCCCCTGAGGTTGGACTACAGAATGGCAAAGTTAGGAGTGGGGAAATCTTAGATGATTAGAAATCCCAGACATGGCTCAGACTTGGGGGGGGGCAGATAGCAGGGGAGTTGGTTCAAAAAGGTTGGGTTCTAGGTAGATGCATATTTCCTGACAGACTTGATGGGACAGGTGACAACAGCATGGCTTCCCACTGAGATGGGGAGGACTTGGGGGAGAGCAGTTTGGGGAGAGCAGTTTGGGGAGGAACTCTCCAAATGAGTTCACTTACTGATTTATCCTTTCATTTTTCATTCAGTCCTTCAGTAACTTGTTACTGAGTGCCTGGTATGAGCCAGGCATTCTCATTAATTGCCACTGAATATTACAGATGAGAAAACAGGGGCACAGAGAGTTTAAGCCATTTGTTAAAGTTCATTCTGCCAGTGATGTTTAGTGTTATAATTCTAGTCTGAGTCTTTATTTTTACCTATGATAGTTATATCTTGTCACATGTGGCTTGATTACACTGACAGAATGAGAGAAAAATGAGAGTGTGATACTGTTTTACTTAAATATTGTTAAATACCAGATATACTTTTTTTGGTAAGTTAAGCATTTCTGACCTATCTTACATCATCTTTTTATGACACTCTAGCAAGACTATTACTTTTTAAGCCCTTTAGAATATCCCAGTGATAACTTAGGGCATACTTAAAGGTATTCTGCTTTTTGGAAGATGTAACAAAGATATACCCGGAGCTTCTCAGTATTTAGCATTTCACTATGTACTAAGCTCTATATCTCAATATTCAGGCAGCCTTTTAAATTTCATGACATTAGTAGGAGATAACATCAGTTATTTCTTGGTCAAGGATCTAAAACAGTAGCAAGGAACCCAAGCATATAATTAGGGTAAAAAATTTCCATGAATACTTTTGGCAAGCAAAAACCAAAACAAAATCAAAAAGTTTCAGTAGCTTGAACTATATTCCTTTGGATATGAACCATAAGATCAAAAGAGGACATCCCCCCCTTCCCCCCCCCCCCAAGTAAGCTTTTAACATCTCTGTGGGATGCTTCTCTGGCCTGAGGCTCTTACTCCTTTTTGCCTCCCTGAAGAAAGTGCAGCTCTCCTTATGCTTTCCCCCTTGCCACTGGAGTCCTGGTTTGGGGCTACAGTAATGCTCTTGTTATTCTTGCTTGGCACTGTGGGGGGCAAAAACAACCAACACACACACACCCCCCAACACACAGAAAAACCCAGAAACTTTCTGAGCCATGTTGGAGGGGTTGGAAAAAACCCCCTTTTCCCTATTGACTCCTATTATTTTCCATTTGCGATACCTACTTAATAACATACTTTACTTGAACTTAGCCTCCAGTTGTAATTTTGAGGCTATTATTCATTTTTTAATGTTATCACAAAGATGCTCTTTTACTGGCGTGCATAGTTTGTGGACCTTATTTTCTATTACGTGTGAAGAAAGCAGCCCTTGCTTCATCCCACCATTATGCCGCATTTATTCCCCTGGGTACAATTGTGAATTTAATAAAAAGTGTACAGCTCATAGCTATGAAAAAAGAAGGATGTGCTCACAGCATGGTCCCACGTCTCCCATCACCTCCAATGCCATCTGAAGGAGAAACACACGGAGGTGTGGAATGAGAGGTGAGGGAGGATGGAGAATTAGTCACGAATATGAGACAAGTAGAACCCACTAGCACACGGGGGCCCATTGGAAAATAATAGCAGCATTCATTTTGGGTTGGCACAGCCCAGAGCTGTAAATAAAACAGGGAGATTATCAAAAGAATGGCAGGGTTGGCTGACTCAGACTGCATTCTGCTCTTACCCTGGGAGCTGAGTATAGAGGCAGAGATGGAGTCCCGACATGTGACTTTCTTCCGAGGAGCAGTGATCCTGTCGCCACAGTGATGATTCCCATCTTCCCAGTGTTTCTCCAGTGACATTTGACCCGAATGCTTGCAGACCATTCAGGCAGAATGCCTTTGGGAGTTTTGAGTTTCTCTGAATGGCTGTTTTCATAGTGTCAGAAAAAGCTCATTATTTTATACCAACTCAAGTCCAAATTAGTGTTAAATGGATAGGATTAAGTCTGAAATTGATATTTTCACAATATTTTTAGGAAATGAATTGATAGCCAAAATACTGTCTAACCCACCTAAAAATTTTAAGAACTGTAAACTCTCTAAACTTTTTGCTTTCATGCTAAAATGTTAACACCTTGATCTTTACCTTCTGTTTTCTAATTATTAAGAGTTGTACTTGGATTGCATAGCTTCTGTAACAAACTCTGAGTCAGAATTCTGATATATGTGTTTCATTGAGCTAAAATCAAGGTACTGACAGTGAAGCATTCCATTCTGGTGGCTGTAGGGAGGAGTCTGTTTTCTTGACTTCTCCAGCTTCGAGAGGCTACTGCATTTCTTAGCTCACAGCCTCTTCCATCTCTGAAATTAGCGATGTCCAGTCAAGTCCTTCTAACACCACATCAGTCTGAGACTATCCCTTCTACTTCCTTCTTCCACATTTAAGGACACTTGTGATTATGTGGGTTCCATATGGATAATCCACAATAATCTCCCCATTTTAAGGTCAACTGATTGGCAACCTTAATTCCATCCTCAACTTGAACTCTCCCTTACCATGCAACATAACATAGTCACAAGCTCTGAAGATAAGGTCATGGACACTTTTGGAAGCCAAAATTTTACCTATCACAGGAGGTCCTTTTGGAGGACCTTAATTAGATGCCACTGAATTAGCCCAGACCTTGGAAACGAAATGTTCTTGTGCCCCAGTGCCTTGCCCTCTGTTTGTAATAGACACTGCTAATTGTTCCCAGCATGCTTTCTCATTGAGGCCAGGTGTAGCCTCAGAATCCTTCTTAAGGTCACTGCTCCAAGCACACCTCTAGCAACTGACACAGGTCCTCACACGAGAGGAACCATTTTACCACTTCTGTTTAAAAATAATTTTATGTCCTTTTAATGCAATCTAATTTTTAAAAACATTTATAAAGCAAATTTCCTGGCACTAATTTAGATAGGCATTTTTGCAGCTTGTCCTTCCGTACAGTCTGACGTCAGTCAGTAGTGGAATTACATTTATTCATACTTGCTGTATGCAGATCCTTATATTGAATAAGAAAGTTTTAAAATACCGACAATACCAAATGCTGGTGAAGGTATAACGCTGTAGGAACTCTGATTTATCATTTATCAGAATGCAAAATGCTGTATGTAGCCACTTAGAAAGACATTTTGCAAATGTTTCTTACAAAGCTAACCAGACTCTACCATATGATCTCAAAAGCATATTCCTCATTATTTATCCATTTGAACTGTAAGCTCAGGTTCATGCAGAAACTAGGTGTGTATGTTCATAGAAATTTTTCATAATTTCCTCAAACTGGAGGCAACCAAAGTGTTTTATAGTTTGTGAGTGAGTATCCATACAATAGAATACTATTTAGCAATAAAAAGAATGACCTATTGAATTACAAAACAAACTGGATAAATCATAAATGCATTTTGTTAAATGAAAAAGCCCAAATTCAAAAGTCTACATATTATATTTCCATTTACATAATACTCTTGAAAAAGAGAAACTGAAAGAATAAAAAAGCATATCAGAAGTAGTCAAGGGTTGGAGGGAGGGAGAGTGGTTGATTACAGAGGAGAAACAATTTTTAGGATGATGGATCCATTCTCTGTGGTATTATGTGAATACTGTGAATGTATGACTATATGAATTTCTCAAAATCCACTGAAATTTACAGTACTGAGAGTAAACTTGAGTGTATGGAAATTAAACAAAAAAATCATCCAGGAGGTTGGGGAAAATCCTGGAATGAAATGTTGGCTGTGATAAAAGAATGTATCTATGTTATGGAAGTGTGACATAATCTTACTGAGGGACATGGGGAAACAGGAGTTAAGTAACTCTTGAAAAGAGATTTTAACTAGAAATTACAGAGCTAGACAAAATGAACTGAACATAAGCTGTGTGCTCTAGCTAGAAAAATTGTTTATCAGTGAGATACAGGTTAGCAATTCTAAAAATGCCACATATATTGAGGTCAAGCAAATAATTAAATGGATATGGGTGGTGATAGGAGATAGGCTTTTCATTGTTGGATAGCAAATTTAGAAAGTAAGGCATTGGGGTGGGGGTGGGATGACTAGAATTAATTATGTGGTACTGGACTAGAGTAGAAGATATTATCAACATGTGTTTAACTTGCCGTAGATACAGATGAAGAGACCCAGGAATAATTATAGATATGTATGTATACATGGGTTAATGTCCATACATAAATGTCTTTGCTGTGTCCATGAAGGGAGCCTAGAAACAGTAACAGTCTAGTGGAAATGAGAAAAGTCAGGGCTCAGATCTGGGTTTCTACATACCATCCTCTAATGAACGTTACCTGGGTCTCTTGGAGAAATTGTTGATTGCAGGGCTAGAGACGGGAAAATGAAACATTAGCCAAGAGCTTCCTGTAGTGGTTAAATGTAAGAAAATGGTAAAAAATCAAAAGGATGAGGGCTTATCAGAATGACACAAGAGCACACTTGAAAGAGATCACAATGGCCAAAGCTGGAAAAATTTAAGTAACAAAATTAATAAAGTAATACTAGAGCCTAACACAAAGTAAAAGCAAAATAAACGGTTGAATAAATAAGGGGGAAGAGCTAAGTCTTCTTTACATAAGCATTCCAAATAATATATGTAAATACTATATAGCTCCTGGCCCTTCCATTTGGATAATCATTCAGACTTCTTGATCCTTTCCTGTTATGTACAGTCTTCTGTCTCATAGACATCTGATTTTTAACTCCTCCTTCCCATTCTTTTGGTGTTTCCATTTGGACATTTGGTTTTGTTTTGTTTTGTTTTAAAGATTTTATTTATTTATTTGACACACACACAGAGAAATCACAAGTAGGCAGAGAGGCAGGCAGAGAGAGAAGGGGAAGCAGAACCCCCGCTGAGCAGCCGAGCAGAGAGCCTGACGTGGGACTCTCCCAGGACCCGAGATCACAACCCGAGCTGAAGGCAGAGGCTTTAACCCACTGAGTCACCCAGGCGCCCTGGATATTTGGTTTTGACCAGTCTTCAATTTCTCACTTTTTTTCTTTCATTGCTTTTTTTTTTTTTTCCCCCTTTCAAGTTCTTACCTTTTCTTTTCTATTTCTGTCTAGTCTGGTACTAAGTCTACCAAGTGAATTTATTTCAAATGCTCAATTTTTAATTTCTAGCTTTTTAAAAAATATTTTTAATAGTTTCCACTTGTTTCTTCTCTATGAAGAACTTAAAACTTTTTGGCACTTAGTCCATTTAGATTTCTTTGCATCCTGAGCTGTCTGATTTTTTTTTTTTTTTTTACAAACTACAATTTTATAGCTTACTGGGTTTATATTGTTAGAGTGAGGATGAAAATCTCTTGTGATATTTTTTCAACACTAACAGTAATGGAAATTTGTATATTATTATGAAGGGTAAGTTTTGGGACTATTGCTTTTTCCCTCTGTGGAACACAATAAAGTATGAAATCATTATTTTTTTTAAAGTATGAAATTGTTTTAAGCACACTCAAATAGTAAGGAATTGGCAAACTTATCTCAAGGTGATCTAGGTGAAGTTTGCAGTATCTATACTTGACCATTATGTGGGATGTAACATCAGAGTTTTACAGGTAATGGATCCTTGTGTTTAACTTCCCTTAGTCTAACAAATTTCTCTTTACTAATCTAAAGGGAGATACTTATCTCTGAACATGGGTGACTGAAAGGGTAACTTTAGAAATGCTTATAACGATGTGTCGGCTTTCAGAATCACTTCAATTCTTATGCTTCAAGAACCACTTGCTAACCAGGATAATACAGTTAGCTTATAACACATAATGTATTTGTATTTATAGCAATGGAATGATAAAGTGATATCAGCTGTTATGGCCAATAGCAACAAGACTGCATAATTTCGAGAAAGCAATGGTAATAAAACATAGTTCTTTAGCCTTTAATTTATGCAAACATTCATGATCTCAAGAGGCAGTTACTATTATAATTATAGTTATTATTTATATTTTTACAAATATAACTGAAACGAGCAGTTGAATCATTTGTAACAGTGAGCATCTGTTACATTTTCCCTCCTAGCTTCAACTCACTCTTCTTAGAGTTGTAACAGCATTCCAGTGTTCTCCAGGGAAACAAAACTATCAGTGTTTTCTGTTGGTGTGGTTTAGGTGAAGATATTTCCACCCTGTGGTCAGTATTAGGCATGTGACCCACCCTGACCAATCAGCATTATGGGTCACTGTGATTGGTTTAGGGTGGGCATGTGACTCATTTCTAGAGATGCTTTCAAACTCTTAAGAAAGAAAGAATCACTTTCTTTTCTTGGACTGCTAATAGTAAAGATGAGGCACAGAGAGGAAGGCAGAGCCTTCGGACAGGGAGGCAGAAGACCAGTTGCTGATAACATGCATTGAGTTGAGCCTTTGGATCCTGAAGTTTTTTGATCTTCCAACTTCTCCTTTAAGTGTGCCAATGCATTTGCTTAAGCTGCTTGAATTGGGCATCCTTCCCTTTCTTGCATCCAAGATTGTCTTGGTGAACAGATTTATTCCATGCAAGAAGTTAGTTAATGAGAATTGACATTTGAAGTCAGGTACTGATTTCAAGTGATTATAGATGTGAAAGTGTGCATTCACAACTTTGTTAGAAATGCTTCTTGGGGCAGTTTCATCCAGCATTTCTTGGGTTAGGATAGTATCTTGGTCAACATGCATAGGTCAAGAGGAGGGCTAAATGTTAAATTCATTTGTTTGGCTCTCTATTCCCTTGGGTTGACTCTGAATTGTGATTAATTGCAGCTTTGGGCTAATTTGTTGCCTAATATACTTGTGTGAAACTCTAAGTGTCAGATTTAACTGGGAGAGGCAGGGGGTTGTCTTCCTGTAAGCCTTGAGTTGTATGAACTATGCAAATGAGCATTCACATAAGAATGCTGTGTTTGTCTTCCTCATTGCTGCTTTCCCTGCAGGGCAACTCTAGCTAATCTAGTAATTAGTGGTAGGAAGCGTGCAAATCTGCAAGCTAATTTACTCATAAGAAAACCATGTTTAAAATGACATTAACTCACTAGGTTTCCATGTGGGCCCTGGCACACAGCTGTTCCAGTCCCTTGGCTATATCCCCTGTTGTACTTTGAAATGGGAAAGAGCATTAGAGTCTGCTTTGAAACAAGAGGTAGGGAGAGGGGGAAGAAGTCAAGACAGAAATTGTTATCTTTGGTGCTGCTTATATCCTAATAGGCCGTATTGGTGATTAGAGAAGATGTTAATAGTCATGTACTAAATAGTAATGATAATCCCTCTCAATTACTAAGTGATTACCGTGTCTCAGGCACTATGTTTCTGGTTTATATCCATGATTACATTTTCCTCTTCATAAAATTTGTCATGTACATTACACAAGTAGGGAAATGATAGCTCAGAGACCTTATCTAACTAGTCTAAACTCATACTTACAGATAGCGGGTCAGGGTACCTATTTAGGCTTCACTTGTTAATTAGAGTGTTTGCTGCCTACTAACTGTAATATTAGACTTTTAAAGAAAACTTACCCAGAATGTTACTGACATTTGTAGTGGGGTCAACCCCATTATAATAAAATTTACTATCAGAAATCCCACAAGAAAACATACCTCTTAAAATCGATTTTAAAAAGAAACTATGTCCACCTTAACCTACTACTTAATGTTCTTATTTCCTTTCACAGAAAACCCTGTGAGACAGTAGGCTGTACCTGCTGGCCCTTTAGGTTCAACACTTTTCTCTTGCCCCTCCAGTAGAGTTTTTGTCCTGATAGTAAAATGACTCCTAGTAGGAACAGTGACTTTTAACATCCTCTTTTCCTCTGCTTTCTATCAGAGTCTTTTGACATGGTAAGTTTTTTTCTTTTTCTTTCAGTGTTTTCTTCCCTTGGCTTCTGGGAATCTGTATTTTACTAATCTCTTTGGCTGATTTGTTATCTTAGAGCCCAAGTTTTAAGCTACCCTGGGGTGCCACCTGAGGCTCATTCCTTAGACCTCTTCTATTTTGTCTTCATACTGCATTCCTTAACACTGGTCACTCAGTGCTCAACATGGGTCAAATCCAGTGTTTGTTCCTCATGTTTCATATCACCTTCCTTATTACAACCAGTAATTCCCTCTTGCCTGCACTCTTACTACAGCCTCTGCAGCATCCTCCTAAAATCCATTCCCTCCATAGCAGACCAAATCAGGTTGCATGTTTCCTGATGAAAACCTCTACATTCCTTCCTTTTGCACTTAGAATACTACTCAGACTCTGTCACAGTGAATAGGGCTATCATGGATTTGAATTTTCTTTCTTCTCTTCATTTTTTTTCTGCTTTCTTTGTTATAGCTACATTGACCTAGTACCTCTTTGTCAAATCAACCAAATTTATTTCCCAAACCTGGCTTTTGCACAGCTGGTCTCTACTTTTGAGTTCTCTTCTCTTAGGCTTTCATATTGTAGGGTGTTTTTTGTTTGTTTGTTTTTTTTATCATTCCTATGTGTTATTAAACATCACTTATTCAGAGATAGCCCCTATAACCTAGTCTGAAGCAGCTTCCAGCCCACATTGCACTCTTAACTCCTTACCCTCTTTATTTTCTTCATTACAGCAACTCTATCTGAAATTGCATGTTTTTCATTGGTTGTCTATTTTCTCCACTAGAATAGAAAGTTTTGAGGACAAGAGCTTTTTTTTTCTTAAATCACTGTATCCTAAAAATGTGGAATGATAGTAAATATTCTGAAGTTATTTGAACCAAGGAATGGATACATTTTAATAAAAACAGTTTTTATGTGTCTAATTATCACCCTCTTCTTCAACCTAGGATGCCCTGACTGTGTCCTCTATGGTATACTATCTTTCTGCTATTTTTTGAATTCCTTCCATACCATAACTTTTTATTAAATTTGCCTAGAGGATACTTTATTGACTTTCTGCCTTCATAGTACCTGACAAACAGCAGGGACAAATGAATGATGGATAAAACAAGCATTTTCTCCCACAAATATCCTTTCAGTATTTATGGTAATTCAGAATGTGGGAGAGATGGGAGAAGAAGGCTGCAGAACAAAAGTGAATATACCATAGGTTAAATTAGATCATTTTATAGAAGTTTGGACTGAATTTAGGAGCTTAAGAACCATCAGGTGCTTTTTTTATTTTTTGGAAATTTGTAGCATTATGTAATTATATGATCAGTAGTGAAAGATAACACTGTTAGCTGTGAGAAGAGTGGCTGGGAACATGAAGAAATTATAGTCAAGGAATCCAGGCTGAAGGCTGTTGTAGTACAGGTAGAAAGAGATTTAAACTAAACTAGGACACTGGCAAAAAAAAAAAAGGGGGGAAAAAAAGTTCAGTCAGTCTATTTTAGGGGTCAGTTGTGTAAGACTAGGTTAATAACAGGATGTATATGTTAGGAACATATGACATTGAAGAAACCTCTGGATTTCTCCCTAGGAATTTTATAGCCACTAATCTAGACAGAAAACACAAGAGGGCTTTTGGAGGGGACTCTTTTTATTATAGAAATTCAGCCTGATGTAGTTGATATACACAAGGGAATTTGTTTCAAGGACATTAAGTGTGGTAGAAAGAATGATGGTCCTCAAAGATGTCTATGTACTTATCTCCAGAACCTGTGAATATGCTCTTTCCTGGCACAGAGGATTTTGCAGAGGTGATTAAGGGTAAGGACCTTAAAATGAGATTATATTTGAGTATCCAGATGAACCTGACCTAATCACTCAAATCCTGAACTCTTGTACAAGAGCTATGGTTCTCTATGCTTGGATGAGCCCACAGTGGCCAGGTGGAGAGGTTATTAGAGTCAATCAACAGGATGGCATCTACAGTAGCCATGTGGATGGAGTCAAATTGGGGGATCTGTTCTCAAAAGAGGAGGAATGATAGCTGGACAAAACAACAACAAAAACAACGAGAAAAAAACAAAACAAGCAATGTAGAAGGACACAGGTTTAATGGTTGGCATTGCTCCTTTTTGCATCCATTAGGTGTCGGGCAGTCCACAAGTAATTACGGAGTGTCTGTTTTGTGTTAAGCCCTGAGAGTCTATACGTAGCATTCGTGAACATAACCAGCAAGCTTAATATCCGTACTACATTTATACTACTAGTGAGAAAGTCAGTGAGTTAATATTCTTAAAAAATGGATACATATTTGAAATTCTAAAATTAGCTGTGAAGAAGCACAAGTTTTAAAAGAAATGTCTCATTGAGGTGAGAGGGTGGTTTAGAGAAAGGAGGCCTACTTAATCTACACACTAGAGAAACATTTAAGCTGAGAGCCAAGGATGAGAAGGAGTTGATCAGAGAAAAAATTGGGGGTTCAGAGAAGAAGAAGAACAGCAGATGTGATTGCGTAAAGGCAGAAAAGAACCCGGAGTTCTATAGACATTGAATGATAGGGTAGCTGGAGTATCGAGGGGAGAATAATGTAAGAGGAAACTTGGGAGGTAAAGACCTTGAACATCACATTTCCAGGGTGTAATGAATCATTTGGACTTTGTAAATTTGTTAATTTGGGACTTAACTACAAGGCATTGCTTCCAGTAGGACTTGCTTCAGTCTTCCCATTGAATCCTGAGCTTCGCCTGTACCCTGAATCAAAATCTGTTGGTATAAGGACCAAGGGATCTGCTATTTAGTGTCATCCCCTTAAAATATTTAGGCACTATAGTAGTTACTCTTCAGAAATAAATGACAATGGTACCCTTTCGTTAAAACATTATTATTAGAAAATTCAAGGTGGGTTTCATGGATCTCTCAAGAAAAATAGGAAGAACAATGAATTATGTTGCCAATGACCAAATACAAAAGATGCAAAAGAGTTAATAAAGTTAGAGAATTGTCAGGCTTCATTGATGTTCACATCAGCATAATGTAAGTTTCAATTAACTTGCTGACCTCCATCTCAGTATCAAAATGAAGAATGCATTGTAGGAGAATACACTGTGCCTGGGTGTTCTCTGGCTTCAACCCCCAGGGAACTCCTGATATACTGTGTATATTTATTTTAAAATATGAGAAAGGCTTTTATACAGGGAAGAACGTGGATGTGTGGGTTCATCTGTGCTACAATTTCTAGATGCCTTGTTTGTATGTATACTTCTAATTGGGCTGTAGTGTAAATTGATGAGATCTGACAACTGTCGGCTTTCTCTCTACCAATTCCAATTGCATTAGCACTCAACTGGAATAAACAAATAGATGCATAATGTCTACTGATTGCAAAGCAGTGTCTTAGATGGTAAAATTTTCAGGTATTACTTGGGAAAGTGTAAATTATCTCCCTCATTTCCATTGAGAAGTAATAAACATTGCAGAAAAAAAATTTCTGGTGGGTTGCCTAGACTCAATGTTCTCTGCTGAATTCTCATTGTCCTCTTGAGGTAGTTTAGAGATGACACTTTAAGGCACTGTCCTCCTTCGTAATCTAGAAGCTGGTGGTTGCTAAAGGCCAGGTGGGACAGGAATGTAGAGATAGATTTGTTGAGGTGTCTAAATCTGGAGTCAGGGAGAGAAAGTTAAGAAAACTCCCTAGACACCCTGAAATGATAGAGGATAGTCTGTTACTTGTGAAGGCAAGGGTGAACTGAATATTAGGAAAGCTGTAATAAAAGTCAAATTTCAATCAGTCACAGATAAGCTACCTGACAAAGGAAGGATCATGACTTTTTTTTTTTTTTTTAAGATTTTATTTATTTGACAGAGAGAGAGAGAGAGAGAGAGATCACAGGTAGACAGAGAGGCAGGCAGAGAGAGAGGGGAAAGCAGGCTTCCTGCCGAGCAGAGAGCCCAATGTGGGGCTCGATCCCAGGACCCTGAGATCATGACCTGAGCTGAAGGCAGAGGCTTAACCCACTTAGCCACCCAGGCACCCCAGGAGCATGACTTTTTGTAATACTGCTTGCTTTACTTTCCATTGTTCTTCTACATGCAATATTCAGCATTAAATTAAAATAAACAATACAGATAAAGAGACGAGAAAATGTGAAACATGGTCAAGAAAGGAAAGCATCAGTAGAGGCAGACACAAAAGTGATTCAGATGATTGGAATTACAGACAGATGAGGACTTCAAAATAACTAAGATAAATATGTGAAAAAGCATAATGGAAAATGTGTGAACAGACCAAGAATTTAAGCAGAGTAATAAATTATAAAAAAGTACCAAATAGAAATGGTAGAGATAAAGTGTTTGTTAGGAGAAATGAAAAATTAATTTGAAGATCTTGATAGAGACTGAACATAACAAAAACGAAGTTTGAAGATGATCCACAGGGGAGCATTTGGAGGAAAAAAAAGTGAACAAAATGAACTAGAGCACTTCAGGCCAGGAGCAATATTAATCATTCTAATACTACTAATGTTTTGACCTATTGGACATTTATGAACACTGTAATACAAAACTGTTGAATACAATTTCTTTTCAAATATATATGGATTATTCACCAAGATAGATTATGTGGGGCTACTGCCAACTCCCAAGAAATTGTACATGACTGAAATTATGTAGTGTGTGTTTTAGGTTACAACAGTAATAAATTAGAAACCATCAAAAACAAGATAGGTAGAATATTCTCAATTAGTTGGAAATTAAGCAAGATCTTTGAAATAACTCATGAGTCACAAAATCACAAGAAATTGTGTGTGTGTGTATGTATATATACATATGTGTATGTGTGTGTGTATTCTATATAGTTAGAGGGAAATTTGCTGTTCCACATGCTTATTCTGGAGACATTAAAAGGATAGGGGAACATTATGAACAGCTTTGTGCAAATTGAAAATTTAGATGAACAAATTCTTTGAAAATGACAATTAAAAAAAAATTGATGCAAGAAGATATAGAAACCACAAGTAGACCTGTATCTGACAAAGTCACTGAATTCATAAACAACAAAAATAAAAGCAAAAAAAAAAAAAGCCTTCCTAGCAAGAAAACTTGAGGCATAGGGTGGCTTCATTAGTGAATTCTTTTAAAATTTTAAGGGAAGTAATACCAGTCTTACTCAAATAGTTTTAGAAATCGGGGGGAGGAGGAACACTTTTCTACTTGTTTTATCAATTCGGTGTAATTCTGACACCAAAACAGAATAGATGGTACAATGCTAGTGTCACTCATGAAAAAAAGGGCCAAAAGTCTTTAGCAAAATATGAGCATATTAAATGCAATGATTTATTAAAACTATCATAACTAAACACAATTTTTTAGAACTATCATAACTAAGCACAATTTATTTCAGGAATGCAGAGTTGTTCTTTTTAACATTCAAAAAACCCTGAATGCAATTTACCAGTTTAACATAAAAAAAGGGCCAAGTATATGAGTATCTCAGTTGATAAAAACATGTGACAAAAATCTATTATCAATTCATGTTAAAAATTACCTGGGCAAACTAAAATACGCAAAAAATATCCAAGGAGACTTTGTCAGTCTGACAAAGAAAATCTGTGAAAAATCTCTAGTTAGCATCATAATTAATAGTAAAACATTGAATGATTTTCCTCTAACACTTGGAACAAAGCAAGAATATCAGCTCCGATCTCTAATATGCAACACTGTCTGGAAGTCCTAGACAATGTAAAAAGAAAAGCAATAGAAATAAGAGCTTTAAAGGTAAGAAAAATAAAAAAAAAAACCTCATAATTCACAGCTGAAATAATTATATACATAGATAATCCTATGGAGTGTACAAAAAGTTTTAGTAATGAAAAAAGAATTTGGAGAAGTCACAGAATGCAAGAACAATAGATAAAAATATGGTATTCACTATGATAGCATTAAACAATTGGGAAATGAATTTAAAATTTTATGATTATACCAAAGTTATATACTTAGAAATAAATACAATACAATTATATACCTAGATATATCATACAATAAAAAATTTTGAGAGAAACAAAAGCAGACAAGTAATTAGTTATTTTCTATTCATGGATTGAAAGACTTAATGTTTTTTTTTTTTTTAAGATTTTATTTATTCATTTGACAGACAGAGATCACAAGTAGGCAGAGAAGCAGGCAGAGAGAGGAGGAAGCAGACTCCCGGCTGAGCAGGGAGCCCGATGCGGGGCTCGATCCCAGGATCCTGGCATCATGATCTGAGCCGAAGGCAGAGGCTTTAACCCACTGAGCCACCCAGGCGCCCCGAGAGACTTAATGTTACCAAGATGTTCATTTTTCCCAAATTGATCTGTGGTATTAATTTAAACTCAGTCAAAACACAAGCAAAATTTTTAGAAATTGACAAACTGGTTCTAAAATGTATATAGAAACACAAAATATACAGAACAGTCAGAACCGCCTTACTGAAGAAGAAAGAAGTTAGTGAAATTTCTGATTTCAAGACATGTGATAAAGATACACTGATCATACAGTGCATTATTGTCATAAAGGTAGTCAGATCAAAGAAACAGTATGGTAACAGAGGACTACATATTGTTGAAGCATGATTAAGGTGCCAAGTGAATTTAGTGGGAACTACAAAGGTTTTTTTGTTTGTTGTCCTTTTTGTTTTGTTTTTAATCAGATCATGGCATCATAATTGGATAATAGGAATGTAGGAGAAAATAAAAATTTGAGCTCTACCATACTCATACACAAAAAAAATTATTTTTCAATGGACCATGTATCTAAGCTTAAAAGCTAGAAACATAACTATTTAAAAGAAAGCAGGGAAGAATACGTTGATGACATTAGGGTGGCTATAGATTCCACTTAGAGGAAAAAAAATCATTAACCACAAATTACAACATTTATAAATTTGACATACTTCAAGATGAATGTTCCTCAGAAGACACCATTAAGAAAATTGTAGGCAGGCTACAAAATGGGAACAAATAAACCAATCCAACAAAACACTCTTATCTAGAATATATGAAGAACTCTTAAAGATTACCAATAAAATGACAAAAGTCTTAAATATACACTTAACAGAAGAATAAATATGAATGATCAAAAAGCACATGAATAAAGTGTTGAAAATCATCAGTAAACTAAACTACCCATTATTTCTCAGGGCTCCAACTGGTGGAAATCTAGTCTCCTTAACATGATCTATATGGTCCCTGTCTAACTCTGTAAGTGGTCATGCTCCTCTCTCATGACTTCTTTAAGCTTTTCAAATCTGTGCACATGCTCTTACTTTAGCCCTGTCCAATCCTAGTTCCATGTTCTGCTTTATTCCCATATCTGTATCTCTCATGAATTCTCATTCTTCAGGTCACTGTTGAAAGGTACGCCCTTCAGATCCCCGTAAACATTTTGGATCAGTCTAATGGAGCCTCTCTTCATGCCATGTTTTATACTCTCTCATACCCTGTATGTTTCCTTTAGAGCACTTAAAATAATGCAGAAGAACCTGATCTGTATGTTTACTTCCTCTGCTAGGATATAACCTTACAAGCAAAGATATTGTTTTTTTGATACCCACTGCATTACTTGAGTGTCTAACAAAATGAATGGCTGTAGTAGTAGATATTCTAAAATATTAATTGAGTGAACTGCAAAGGGTTGGCGCAACTAAGCAATTTAGAACCTACATTTGTGAATTGTGGACATCTCTGGAGTTTCAGCTATCTTTCTGCAAAGCCCTGTACAGAAAGAGAGCTTTTCGCTTGGTTTATAAAGCTGCTCCTTGGGGATCTGTGCTTTATCAGGCAGGTGCTTTCCCTAGGGAATTAACTGTTTTCACACAAGATGCCCAAGCGTGAAAAACCACCTCTTCCATCCATGAGCCACACAGTTTCTGATGAAACCAGCTATTTACCCTTGAAGGGCTTCCAGGAAATCCAAAGTGTTGTAAATATTTTGTTGATAAAGACTTTTAAAAAGATAGACATGTATCCTTGCACTGGTCTCAGTCCAGCTCTTGCAACGCAATCCTTTAACCTGAGACATAGCTGGATACTTAGTTCAATAGGAGGAAATGTGCCAAAAAGGCAGAAGCCAGAGCAAGAGCTGGACAAGTCTTTGTGCTCTTTGATTCCTAAATATCGTCATGCTTATGTTTTACTGACACAGTGACTGCATTTCATTTTAAAACAAAGATGTCATGTGATGGTGTTCAGCTTAGGTTCAGTAGAATCAAACAGGTTATTTTTACTAGGCTGGTGCCCTGGAGAAAGAGGCTGGATGTATGTGTGTGCATGCCAGAGAGAATGAAGTGTTCATTTCTCGACTCTCTTCTCCCTGGGGTATTTTGACATGGCATTAAACAAAACAACAAAAGCCCACTGAGCACTGAGATCAGAAGCCATCTGCATGGAGCTGTTTTGTTTTGTTTTTTTCTTTAGCCTTAAAACAATATTGGCAAATGATCCCCCCAAGCAGTAATGAAGGTTAAATATCTTTGACCATCAAACATTTTATGTTGCTGCTAACTCAGGCAGCACAAGTACCCAAAGTGACAAGTGATGTATTTGGGACATTTACCTTATTTCTCAGTCTCTGCTACCAAAACTGTCATTTCAGGGATGCACGAATGGAGTTGAGCTCCTTTGCCAAATCACCTTGTTTAAATCCCCATAAAACATTGTTGCCGTCATCAGCTAGAAATTTTGAGAAGCAATTTAGGGTTGGTATAATTTGCAAGTAATTTATCACCTCAAGTAGGTGGTTTTATTAAGTAGCTGCAGGGTGCTCGTATAAAAGCAAAATGAAAGAAAGGTTATATTACCTTTGTCCTCCCTCTCATCCTTTTCTTGCTCCTAGTACTTTTGTTTTTTGATGTAGTTACTTAAACTTCTCTTAGGTTGGAGAAAAATGAAGCAGACAGGACCAGAGAAAATACTGAACTAAAAAGATCAATAAGTGTATGAGGACCTCATGAAAGCAAACATATTGAGAAAAAAAGGTTCAGCGAAAGCGAGAATAAGCAGAGAAAACTTGTGGAAAAGGTGGCTTTGAGTTGCATCAGAGAAGGCAGAAGCAGGAGAAAACTCCTTTCATTCAGAGCAAGAGTGTGAGCCAAGGCCCTGAGTCAGGAATGAAGAGGTAGTGAGGAAATATTCTGGTAGAATTTTATTTATCATCTTTGTTTAATTCATAACATTTTAAGTTGCTGTATCTATATATTGGTGATGTAAAGTGTCTGTATCTTAGTTTTTTTTTAATTAAAGATTTTTATTTATTTATTTGTCAGATAGAGAGAGAGTGCAGGAGCGAGCACAGGCAGACAGAGTGGCAGGCAGAGGCAGAGGGAGAAGCAGGTTCACTGCTGAGCAAGGAACCCGATGCGAGACTCGATCCCAGGACGCTGGGATCATGACCTGAGCCGAAGGCAGCTGCTTAACCAACTGAGCCACCCAGGCATCCCTGTATCTTAGTTTTTGTGTATAAAAGATTTATGTATGTACTCGAGAAGGAGAGAGTGGGAGGAGAGGGGCAAAGGAAGAGGGGAGAATCTCAAGCAAGGTTACCATTTGTTCATTCAACCAGCACAGCATAAGCTTCTACTATATAGCATACAGCATGTGAAAAACTGGGCTACAAGGTAGATGAAATCAAATTGTATGATAGATCAACTTATTAGAATTCTGAGGCTGTTTTGGGTAGAATTTGGTGTTTTGTGAAATTTCTGACTGGAAGATCTTTGTAGCATGGAACGGAGTGAGACATTTTGATAGGCATCAGCTTAGGATGAGTAAGGTTAGACTTCAGTATTGTCGTCTTTTTTGGTAACTCTTCATGCACTGAAACTCCAAGTGAAATTGCTCTAAGAACACAGAGCAGGTAGGACCAGCTTGAGTGAAACACTGAAGGATTTCCATGGGAAGCGCAGCTTACTATAACACATGGGTTAGTGAACTTGGGACGGTTAGCATCAACCGGTGGCATGTTCTCCTAATTAGTTTTAGTTCAAAGGCATCTGGGTATGGTTCTGTGTGTGTACTTTGGGGAGGCACGTTTGTCTCCTAGATGATTACTTGGGTTAAAAATGTAAAAATATATAGAACATAATTTTTTTAAATGAGTTATTTGGTTCATAAAAAGGCAGGCACTGGAGAGCACACAACTAACAAAATTAATGTGGACGTGCAGAGAAAGATTATCACTACTTAAAACCTAGTGTTGACTTGTAAGCAAAACCTCTGTCCCCTGACCTTAGTGCAGTCATCTGGCCTCCCTCTCTGTTACTCGTGCCTTTAGATTTGAATCACATTTCCATGCCATATTTTGGATCTGGAAGCAGAGATGGAGAGTTTGTGACCACACTGCTGAGGAACTCAAACACTGTTTTATATATTTGCATGTAAATAAATAAGGCCCAGTCACTAACCTCTTCCTATTACACCATCACTGCTAATTTCAGCAGAGGCTGGAATACCAGATAATGTTCCCTGTTTCAGTGGAGATAGCACTGTTGGCTAACTTTTTTGAAAGGAAAGTATGATTAAAAGAAATGGACATGAATTATTTGAAACATGTAAGAGAAGCTGATTTAAAATGGTTTAGTATTTTTTTTTTCTAGTTTGTTTCCACATGGGCTATACCCACAGGGAGATTTTCTTTTCTTCTTCTCCTAATAAGCTCTTCATAAGATTTGTTCAAAGTTACTTTTTTTTTTTAAATAAAGGAACTCATAGGGCTGATAGCTTATCTCCTAATGCCACACACACACACACACACACACACACAATCAAGTTATCACCCTCTAAGTAAACAGGATACAGATATTTCCTGGGGGTTTTTGAATGTGCTGAGGTTTTTGAATGAGCAGTTCCATGGGGAACATTGGGGATTCTAGGAATCTTGGTGCCCAGATTTGGCACTGCTCCCCATTAATCACTCAGTAGTCAAGTAGCTTATGGGAGCAGTACAAAGATTTGGCCATCTATCCTTCATCACCATTGGGTACAACTCTTGAGTGCCAAGAGTGAATGAATGAAAGTGAGTGGATGGATGGGTGATGGTTGGTTCAAAACTCAAGCAAAAGAGCTTTCTTTTGATAAGCTCTCTGGTCTTGTCCTCTGGTCAGATTTAGAAGATAAGAGTAAGATCAAGAAGATAGGAGTGAGGAGACTAAGTCTTTCTTAGTGGTGTGGTGAATATAGCAGAGATCAGAGTCGGTCAGGAAATGACCCAATTTCACTGGGGCCTCAACCTCCTTTGCTCTATCCATTTAGTTTAGGTGGGCTAGGGTAAAAGGTGATGGAAATTGTACCCTTAAAGATTCATGTTAGACAGGCAGCAACCTCTTCGACCTCAGCTGCAGCAACTTCTTCCTAGGAACAATGCCAAAGGCAAGGGAAGCAAGGGAAAAAATGAACTATTGGGAATTCACCAAGATCAAAAGCTTTTGCACAGCAAAGGAAACAGTCAGCAAAACCAAAAGACAACTGACAGAATGGGAGAAGATATTTGCAAATGACATATCAGATAAAGGGCTAGGATCCAAAATCTATGAAGAGCTTAGCACACTCAACACCCAAAGAACAAACAATCCAATCAAGAAATGGGCAGAGGACATGAACAGACATTTCTGCAAAGAAGACATCCAGATGGCCAACAGACACATGAAAAAGTGCTCCACATCACTGGGCATCAGGGAAATACAAATCAAAACCACAATGAGATACCACCTCACACCAGTCAGAATGGCTAAAATGAACAAGTCAGGAAATGACAGATGCTGGCGAGGATGTGGAGAAAAGGGAACCCTCCTACACTGTTGGTGGGAATGCAAGCTGGTACAACCACTCTGGAAAACAGCATGGAGGTTTCTCGAAAAAATTTTCTCAAAAAATTGAAAATAGGGGTGCCTGGGTGGCTCAGTGGGTTAAAGCCTCTGCCTTCGGCTCAGGTCATGATCCCAGGGTCCTCGGATCGAGCCCCGCATCAGGCTCTCTGCTCAGCGGGGAGCCTGCTTCCCCTCTCTCTCTGCCTGCCTCTCTGCCTACTTGTGATCTCTGTCTGTCAAATAAATAAATAAAATCTTAAAAAAAAAATTGAAAATAGAGCTACCTTATGACAATTGCACTACTGGGTATTTACCCTAAAGATACAAACGTAGTGATCCGAAGGGGCACGTGTGCCCGAATATTTATAGCAGCAATGTCCACAATAGCCAAGTTATGGAAAGAACCTAGATGTCCATCAACAGATGAATGGATAAAGAAGAAGTGGTATATATATACAATGGAATACTATGCAGCCATCAAAAGAAATGAAATCTTACCATTTGCGACAACATGGATGGAACTAGAGAGTATTATGCTTAGCGAAATAAGTCAGTTGGAGAAAGACAACTACCATATGATCTCCCTGATATGAGGAAGTGGAGATGCAATGGGGGTGGGGGTTAAGGGGGTAGGAAAAGAAAAAATGAAACAAGATGGGATCGGAAGGGAGACAAACCAAAAGAGACTCTTAATGTCATAAAACAAACTGAGGGGGGTGGGGGGGTTGGGAGAGGGTAGGGGGGTTACATTATATGTTTAAATAAAAATAAAATTAAAAAAAAATAAAATAAACAACTTAATGCAAAAAAAAAAAAAAGATTCATGTTAGGTTTGTTCTTGGCTGTGCCATCATAGTGTATTACTCTGATAAGTGCCTTTCTCATGGCCAACACTCTGCTTTCATGTTCTTTAATTAGAGGAAAAAAAAGTTGAGGAGTAGATATCAGGATACTTTACTTTTGTTTGTTTTAAAAGAAGAATTATTTATTATTATTTTTTTTAAAGGAAAAATTGAGGACTGTGAAGAATAACCAATGTGTCCGAGGACATACCGATGTTTGAGAGGCAAGGCTGCCATTGAACAAAGGTCTGTGTAGGGCCTATGTCTTTGAACACTTCACTTTGCACAAAGGCCTCTTTAAGAAGTAGGCTTTAGTTTAAAGCCAGATCAGTTGGGGATTATTGATCTATGACTTTAAGTTAGTTTTCTTATGATGTATCACTAGAGGCTGGGAGGAGGGGAAAATGAGAGAAAGCATTAAGTGGCTTAACAGTGTTTTCACCTAATCTGAAAGGATGGCTCAAAAACTAGAAGAAACAACACAATACACTGTCTCAAATTAACTCACTCATAATGTGATGTAAATACATTAGCACATGCTGGCTAAGAAAAGTCAAGAGAAGAGTGTAACTAGGTCTTTGATCTTTAATTGCTTTGAGACACAATCAGGGCCCTGTGATGTCTGTCATTTTTATTTTCACTGTGTCTTCAGAGGTCCTTGCGGGAACCTGAAAAATGAAAGCAGAATTCCAGCTCAAAACCAAATGAATTTGCAAGGATTCTTTGGGCATTTAAGTCTATGATAAAGTAGACAGACAAGCGGCTCTCTCTCTCTCTCTTTTTCTTTTTTAAGGTTTATTTATTTGAGAGAGAGAGCAAGAGAGCCAGGATATATGTGCATGAGCAGGGGCAGAGGGAGAGCAAGAGAGAATCTCAAGCACAGTCCACAGTAAGTGTGGAGCCTGATGCAATTTCCATCTCATGACCCTGAGATCACAACCTGACCTGAAACCAAGAGTCAGACGTTTAACCTGCTGTGCCACCCAGGTGCTCCAACACAACCTTCTGTTAATAACATATATTAATATGAATTATAAACCAATGAGGTACAAAACTAAATGAGTTTTTTTGGGTTTGTTTGAGAAGAAAAACATGAGTATGGTACAATTTCGTCATTACATAGAGATGTAATGACTAAAAACTTAAGCTCCATGATCAGATACTTACAGATCCTGATATTGGGAAGCTCAGACTTTGCCAAACAAACTTTTCTATGCCCCAGTCTTGTAAAAGTAAAGCAGAGATGATAGTAGCACCTACCCACCCCTGGACAAGTAGCGAGGATAACATGGATGCTCTCTATACCAAGATCTGGCCTGCTGTGAACCTTGATACATCTTAATCATGGTTAGAATTTTTGCTACTGTGATTATGACTGAAATGACATGTCCTACTTGGAGATAATTCAGAACTGAATTGAATTTGTAGCTTGAGTTCTAATCCATTCTTATATCATGAGTCCAGTCTACAGGTGAAAAAACCATTTTATTTATACTGAGTCTTCTCAAAATATACAGATTGACTTTACATACAGCCCTTAAATCACGGAATAATTACTAAATCCTTTTATCCAAAAACTTTGCTGCGTAGTAACTACTCAATAGATTCTTGAAAAATGGAGTTGGTTTTTCTTTGCATTGTTTGTTCTAGTGTAAGAGATGTAAGTGTATAAGATATATCTTTATGAACAAAGCTCATCAATTGAGACTTAAATTATTTGCACAGGATTTGTAGTTAGCGGTCATAAAACTATTTAACACGGTGACAATGATTATATTTTACAATGATTATATTTTGTTAAATACTTGCAATGAACTTGTAATGTGACAGAATAGATGCCTTGATGTTGTTTTATGACTCAGTATTCACTAAAATCAAGGAATGTGGTCTATTAATCTGCTACTAGAATGTCAGGGCAGAAGTACACCAGATGTTCCTAACCTTTCGTCCAGCAGGTACAGAAGGCAACCATCCATTTATTTGACAAGCATCTTTGGAGCAGCTTGTATATAATAGGCACTGTTCTAGACATTGAGGATATAGAGGTGAATAAGATATGCTCAGTCCTCGCTTTCTTTGTACGTGCATTCTGGTGGGCATAGTTCAAGAATAAGTAAGTGAAAGAGGTGCAGAATGTGATCCGTGCTGTAAAGAAAAATGGAAAGAGTTTAATGGAGAATGGTTGTGACAAGGGTATATTTTCCTTTAGACTAATCGGTAAGCAGAGCCCCTATGTTCTTGTGACAGTTAATTTTTGGAAGTGTTCTTGGATTCTCTTGGAGGTGGCACTGGTGGTGATGGGGTTTGTCCCCAAATCCTCAGAGTGAGAGTCACTGTTAGAGTTTAGAAAGCCTTTGAGTAGTTGGGTTTGTATTATTTCAAGATATTAGTAGTCCTCAAGACCGGGAAGCTCACCCCTATACTTTGCATGCTTGTCCCCAATTCTTTGATTACTTTGGTCCCTTAAAACTTAAATTGAACATCTCTCCTGGGAAATTTCCTGATATCCTGAATGTGATTTTAGATCCCTCTTGTCTGCTTCCCTAATACATACCCCTTTATAGTACTGTATTAAGAGATTTGTTTACTTGTCCCTCCCACCACCCACTATTCATGGATAAAACTATAAGCCCCTTGAAGGAAAAGATTATCTTGTTTTAATTTGTGTATCTACTACCTGACACAGCTGCAGCTTTACTCACAAGTCATAGTGGGGGAAACCTGGAGCACTGGGTGTTTAGATACCACTGTTAAGTTTCATCACTCAAGCATTTTTATATTCCATACCTGTGCTTTTGCTCAACTGATCTTTCCCCTCTGTAAAATCATCTAGCTGGTATAACCACACGAAAGGCATTGCATTATAGAACCAATTTTTTGATGTCTCCCGAATCATAAACGGGTCATACAGGCCCCAAAGGTGATTTATAATTACTAGGTGTTCACCTGTGGAGTATAGTTAATAAATAATACTTCATAATTGAATAGAAACATTTCCTTTTGTTCCCTTTTTCCCCCATCACTCTTCTTTCTAATTAAGCCAAAAGACTCACTGCCTCCCATAACCAGTATACAACCCTGCATCCCTCATCAAAGGCATCTCTTCTTCCAGGCCTTAATTCAAATGTGAATTTTTCACTTGAAATGCATTTTGTTGTGTATACTTTTTTTT
>ML107145.1:1880-16601 GCA_003697995.1 Taxidea taxus jeffersonii | reverse complement strand
TTGTCTTAGTTCAGGCATTATAACAAAATACCATAGACTGGGTGGTTTAAACAACAGACATTTATTTCTTACAGTTCTAGAGGCTGGGAAATCCCAAGATCAAAGTGCTGGCAAATCCTGGTGAAGGTCCAATTCCTGGTGCAGACAGCTGTTTTCTCACTGAGCTGCACTCACATGACCTTTCCTCAGTGTATACATGTAGAAAGAAGATATAATCTCTATCTTCCACTTCTATGTATGGGTACTGTTCCCATCATGAGTGTCCTACCCTCATGACCTAATCTAAATCTAATTACTCCCTTATAGCCCCATCCCCAAATACCATCACACTAGGGATCAGGGCTTCAAAGTATGAATTCTGAGGGGGCTACAAACGTTTAGTCCATAATACGGACTTTTCTTATCCACGCAACTATCAAAGTTTTTAAAATATAATATTAAGTAGGGATGGCATTCAAATTCCTTTGTTCAGGACCCTCATGCTGAAAGACATGATTACAGTTTGAACAAATGCAAAGGCACACTACAATTTGGATCAGAAAGACTTAAAATCCAAATATCATTTCTCCCAAAATAAATATATAAATTTAATGCAGTTCCAACTAGATTATCAAAGGGTTTTGTATTTTGAGAACACAGTCTTCATTTATATAGGAAGAAAACATAGAATAGCCAATAAAACAATGAAAAACGGCAAGGAGGACTTGGTCTGTTATGCAGTATCAAAATACAGTAAGGCTAATGTTAAACCAACTTATCAATTAATATGGTATTAGTATAGAAGTAGAAAAATAGATTAGTGAAACAAGAGAATACAGAAATAGGTCTTGGTATAAATGAAAGTACAAGGCAGTTTCAGTTGAATGAGGAAAAAATCATGTGGTTAAAGGATTACATAGCTGAGTTTCAGCTGAATAGAAAAGGATGGTGTTGGTGAGGAATTAAGAATAGGCCTCTCCCACTGACCCATGTCTAGAAAGATGACCTTAGATTTGACTTTCTACCAGTTTCCTTGATGAAAATAGCTATTGTAGATTCCTCATTTGTATCCTGTACCTGGTTGGAGGTGGGGGGACTGTGAACTGGCATGTAGACATCAACAGCCTATGTGACTAAGGCATCCTAAGTCTTGGTAAACCAAGGCAGCAGCGTCACTGTGCTTAAGTGGGCATCAGTGCTGCATGGGGGCACACCAAGCAGATGCAGTAGTGGGTTATCATAAGATGTCCTGGATGAGAATGTTAATGTTTCCCAGCACTTAGGTGAACCACACCCATTCTGACCTTTCTCCCCTGAGCCACGCAGAGGCCCTGGAAGCTTGTGCTTGCTTGGGCAGTTGCAGTATTGTGAAGGCAGTTATGTTTTTTGTTTGTTTTGGTCAGGGCAAGGCTAATAATAAACTGGGTTAAAGCCTATTCTGTGTTTTTGATTGCTGGTTCAAATCCGTGATTGCTGCTGGTGGACACCACAAGTTGGTGTCAGAACTGTGTGACTGGCTGGCTGCTAAATAGATGGTTATTTTTTTTTTAAGATTTTATTTATTAGTTAGAGAGAGAGAGAGAGCGGGCACAGGCAGACAGAGAGGCAGGCAGAGGCAGAGGGAGAAGCAGGCTCCCTGCCGAGCAAGGAGCCCGATGTGGGACTTGATCCCAGGACGCTGGGATCATGACCTGAGCCGAAGGCAGCCGCTTAACCAACTGAGCCACCCAGGCGTCCCTAGATGGGTTATTTTAACAAATTGTGCTTGTATAACTGGAAACACATCCAGAAGAAAATAACAAGGAATTCTCATTTCGTATGACATTAAAATTAAGTTCTAAATGGATTAATATTTACATATTGAAAAAAGCAAACAATAAACAACTTGCAAGAAAACCTAAGAAATAGACAATCTAGAGATTAAAGTATCTTCTTAACCAACACATAAGCTTAGAAAAAATTAATACATATATGGTTACAGAGAATAAATTTAGAGTATTTTTTATGGAAAAATCATTTTTATAACACAAATTAGAAAATTCCTAATGTCTATTAAAGAGCTAACAATATGAAAATTTACAAAGAAGCAAATCTAGGAGCAAGTGGTTACATTCATCAGACAAACATGAATTTAAGTAGTATGTTACCATCTGTTGCTGGGTTAGAGGAAGGTTGTTTTTGAAAATGATAGCATCTATAAAAATTAAAAAATAGCTTATGTCCTTTGATCTAACAATCTCTTGCCTGTAACCTATCCCCCAGAAATAAAAACATCTGAAATTTAAGGTCTGATTTGAAGAGTATTTACCATAGTGCTGTTTGTGGTGGCAAATAACTAACAAAAAGTTGAATCAACAGGGGAATGTCAGAGTAAATTTAAAGTATACAGTATCACAGATATAACTCATCTTACTCTATGTGACTATCCTAATCATTGTTGCACCCTGGCATGAGCTAACTACAGGCACCAAAAGGTAATCCTAGTTTGGCCTGAATTGAGAGTTCTTAGTTGCTCTGGCGACTTCAAAGCTGCACAAGCTCAAAGGCAATCAGAAACACTTAAGAAATATGAGAGAAATGCTTACTGAGTAATGGAAGAAAATAGAGGACAATTTAGATTCATGTAGATATACATGTTATTTGGTTATGTTACCCCAGATAAATCAATCCCTGGCATTTATAATCTTATCTCAAGACCAACCATCAAAACCACTAACAAGCAGTGTAGTGGTATGGTTCTATTAGTACTTCATTATTTTGAATTTAAAAGAAACTGATATATTTGAAATATGTCTAAGATTTGAATGTGGGGATACACATTTTTATCACTATTCGAAAAGAGCACTAACAACTTTTTATATGTCAAGTTGTTGTGGAAAGGGACCAAGTAAACAAAAATCCTCAAAAAGACTTGCTTCAAATAAAAGAATACTGTTTAGGTCTCAGATCTCCCCTTTTAGCACCATTTTCTATAAGGAAACAAATGGGGGATTGGTTGAGTATATCTAGCAGAATAGAAAAAAAAAGTGAGGTTAAAATTGAAGGTGAAATGCAAGAGTTGACATTTTACTCAGTAGCAAATTTAAAAAAATTTAGGGTAACTTGGTTTCCTCATTTTAAAACACCAAATCCTTAATGCTAGTACTGGTTATGTGTACTTTTTAAAGTTTCTGATAAAAATTTTCAGTAGAAACCAATTCTTAATATCAAGTCTGTGCATGTATTATTAAATGGTATGATCCTTAAATGTGTGTAACCCAACCAACCTGTTGCACATTCATGCTATAATTTTAAGTAGAGATCACACAGATTAGTGATGTCACATGCAAGAGTAAATTTAAATTAAGCTACCATCCCAATTTTGAGAAATGACTTACAGTAAAGATATGATTTTAGAAATATTTCCTATAAAATATTAATACCTATCTGGGATTGGGAATCTATTATTACATGTACTCCATGTACAGCTTTCCTACCTCTCTATCTTTTTTAATTTTCAGAAATAGCACAAAGAACACATATATTACCACAACCCAGAGATAACTAACATTTTGTTATATTTACTTAGAATCTTTTTAATGGTAAGTATTTAACCAACTGAGCCACCCAGGCGCCCCTATGATAGGTGTTTTAGATACAAAACTGAAGTATCTAACTATCACACTTGGTCCCATTTCTTTTCCAAGAACATTCTTTCTAGAGGCAACCACCTTTTGGAATTTGAGCGTGTATCTTTCCAATCTATTCTTCATAGATTCCCCAATCTATTCTTACATAAAAATGTTTATCCATAATCAATGCTTAATACTAGTTTGCTAGTGTTGATTTAATTCAAATTCACAGTTATGATTATATTTATCCCTTTGTTGTTTTTACTCTACATGACTTTTCAGGTCTTTCTCTGTTAATATATTTAAATATGTATTACATGTTATACTTAACTACTAGAGAATATTCTACTATGTGCCTATAACACATTTTATTTATCCATTTCACAGACAACAGACATTTGTTTGCAGTTTTTTGCTAATGTAATTCATGCTTCAATGACCATAAAGATACACGACTCCCTAGACACATGTATTGGTTTCTTGGGGATATGTGAGAGTATCCTGGAATCTATTTTAGAAATTCCCTCCTACTCCACAAAGGTTTTAAAACCATTCTCCTATAAAATTCTTATATTACTAAGCTTTGCTTTTTGCATTTTAGTCTTCAGTACTTTTGGATTTCATAATAAATACTTTAATGTATTACTATAGCAGAGATCTAATATTTTTCCACATGAAGAGTCAGTTACCCTGAGACCATTTTTTGAATCATCCATGATTTCATTTCTCTATCAACCTTGAAACCACCTCTATCAATTAACAATTCCCTATAAACACATGCATGTTTCTGAATACAATATTCTGTCCCAATCTCTGATTTCTACAAATGAATCAAGAACAAATAATTCTGATTACATATGTAGTAACACTTTTAAAATGACAATTTAGTCTCTGAATGTCAAATCTTTATACCTCTTAATGCATCAGGGAGGCCTTCCAGAACCATGTTGCTTAGTGTTCATGACTGGATCCTTTTTAATGAGATTGCTCCTAAAAGTACATCATTAACAATGTCTGTTGTGGGAATTCTGGGAGTATCAGTTTTCATGATACTACAATAGTTATTAAAATTGTTAGTATTTAAATTTTCAGTTGCTGAAATATTTTCCACATTCACATTGCTTTATTGTAAAACACATTTTCAGCATACCATTAAAGTGTGAGTTCTGATGAAAGTTTTCCTAAATTCAAGGCATTCATAGAGCTTTAGTGAGTATGAATTCTCTGGTGTCTAATATGATGTGACTTCTGGCTAAAAGCTTTCCCACATTCACTACACTGATAAGGTTTTTCTCCAGTATGGATTCTCATATGTAGAGCAAGAGTTGAGAACTGAGAGAAGGCTTTCCCACATTCATTACAACCGTAAGGCTTCTCACCTGTATGGCTCCTCATATGAACAGTAAGAGATGAGCTTTGACAGAAGGCTTTCCCACATATTTTACATTCATAAGGTTTATCACCCGTATGAATTCTCACATGTACAATGAGTGATGTGATTCGAGAGAAGGCTTTTCCACATTTATTACATTCATAGGGTTTCTCTCCTGTATGAATATTGTGATGTTTAATGAGGTATTGCTTCTGCCTAAAGATTGTACCACATTCATTACATTTATAGGGTTTCTCTCCAATATGAATTTTCTCATGCTCAGTGAGATTTGATTTGCCACTGAAGGCTTTCCCACATTCTTTACATATATAGGGTTTCTCTCCTGTATGACTTCTCTGGTGTCTAATGAGGCTAGACTTCTGAATGAAAGCTTTCCCACACCCTTTGCATTCATATGGTTTCTCTCCAGTATGTATTCTTTGATGGATAATGAGGTTTTCCTTCTGGCTAAAGGCTTTTCCACATTCGTTACATTTAAAGGGTTTCTTTCCACTGTGGATATTCTGATGTTTAATGAGGTATTGCTTCTGGCTGAAGGCTCTTCCACATTGATTACATTCAAATGGTTTCTCTCCCGTATGAATTTTCTCATGCTCAGTGAGATAGGATTTGCCACTGAAGGCTTTTCCACATTCCTTACATGCATAGGGTTTGTTTCCAGTATTATTTCTCTGATGTTTAATAAGACCTGGCATCTGAATAGAAGCTTTCCCACATTCATAAAGTTTCTCTCCAGTATGATGTTTCTGGTGAGAAAGGAAGTTTCTTTTCCGGCTGAAGGCTTTTCCACATTTATTACATTTATATGGTTTCTTTCCTGCATGACTTCTCAAATGTAGAGTAAGGGATGAGACTCGAGAGAATACTTTACCACATTCAGTACATTCATGTGATTTTTCTCCAGTATGCATTTTCTTATGCTCTATGAGGTTTTGCTTCAGGCTAAAGGTTTTTCCACATTCATTGCATTCATGAGGTTTCTCTCTACTATGAATCTGATCATGCTGAAGGAGATCTGCTTCAGGCTGAAGGCTTTCCACCATTCTTATCACGCACAGATATTTTTTCCAACAAGAATTCCTCAGTATTTCTTGACATTTGACATAGATAAAAGCTTTTCCACAGTCATCAAATTCATGTGTTTTCTCTCCAATATTAATCCTCAGACAGCTAATGAAGTTGGATTTATGATGAAAGACTTTACATTGCTTATACTGAGATTAGACAACTACAGATTGGAATGAAATATATGACATCATTGTATTCTTAATCCATCTTTCTTAGCTTCTCTTACATTTAAGCATAAACTATGTTCTAAATTCCCTTAAACTGAGTCTCATACACAGAGATGTAATCTTAAAAAATCAGTGTCTGTGTTTAGAGGAAATACTTTTCTGTTACCCAGGTTTTCTGAATTTCTTCTTGGCTGTATTTTCATGGAGAAGGAGGAAACTTAACTCACATGTCTTCCATGTTGTGTCTATTGACTTAAAAATTTCCCAGACCTTTTCTAAAAGGGAATACAAAACAGAACAAACAAACAAAAAAGAATCATTGAAAAGAGCTAATAATATGCCATCCCTAGCATGTAGTAAAAATCCAATAAAATAGCTGTTATCATCATCAACATCACTATACTGTGATTTTTTCCCCAGTATTATTAATAAAATTTCAGAAATGTGGTATTATAAAATAAAGACTTTTTTTCAAACCTAGTCTACCATTATAAAAGAAAGCATAGATACGAATAACATTCACAGGTTCACAGGTACATGTAGCTTAAACTGCTTTTATTATTTTATATATATATATATGGCTTTTTTTTTTTAAACAGCATGGAGCCCAATGTGGGGCTTGAACTCACAACCCTAAGATTAAGACCTGAGCTGAGATCAAGAGTTGGACACTTAACTGAGTCACTCAGGTGCCCCTTAAACTGCTTTTAAATGTAACTTTGTACACTTTATAAACAAGTAAAATAAACATAAAGAACAGGTGTCAAACAAGACGAAGGGGCAAAAACAAAATTGGGCAAGCCTAGGATGAAGGGAAAGAAGGGAAATGAAAAGAATTATTAAAAAGGATGTGTGGTTAAATAAGATTCTATATCTTTCTGAAACTCCATTAAAATGACAGTAAGAGATGAGGGCATATACTCATAAACATTAAGAGGTTGAGGAGATACAGTGGATGAAAAGTTTTAGGCAATTTTGAAAAGAAAGCAAATAACTATAAATTAACAGCAAAATCAAATGACTTAAATAAAAAGCCAGCAGAAGAAGATGACACCTAGAACCAAGGTAATTTGGGACACCGCTGGCAACACAAAGGCTCTGTAACTGGAGAGACTGGGTGAGAGTGGAAGGGGAGACTTATAAAAATTATAAAAGCAGCAGCTAATGGTATAAATGGGAGGCTCCAAATTTAGTGATGATAGGCATAGAAGATTAGAGTAACATATTAAAAGGAAGGTAATGAGTAAAAGTTCATATGCAGGCTAGGGTCCCAACCCCTTTCTACTGCTGCTTGTTAGAAATGCTGGTGGTTGCTGGTGTCAGGCAATGGAAGGGTTCTTTTCTGAAAAAATGAGTAGACCATGAGAACATTTATAGATATTAACATATGGAGTCATATAAAAGAAACATCTAAATATCTGCCTGAATGATGCACAGCGAAGCCCAGCATTTTATAAGCCCCAACCACACACACAGATTACAATAATATTTCAGGTACTTCATTGTTAAATATTAATATAGCACTAAAGATCACAAAAATTTGATGAAAGCCTTAAGGTGTAAGACAGATCGAAACAAACAGGGAGAAAAAACAAGGAAAGGAACAAAAGAACACACATACAATATTATAATTAGTATTACAGAAAGTTAAGAGGTTGTATAGCACTGAAATATTAACAGTGTTCAATAAAGAAATGCTTTTTGCAAATAAGCACTATGATGTTGACCTAAAAAATTCAATAGCAATTGGGGGGAAAATTCCAGGAAATCTCCCAGAATCAAAAAAGGAAGAATGGAAAGAACAAAGGGAGAAAGAAATAATGATTGGAAATTTGTGGGTTAGTAGAGGCATCTAGGAGCTTCAACATTTCCTTAAAGGAGTTCCAGAGAAAATACAAAGGCAAATGAATGCAGGAAATTTTCTGGATCCCTGCATGTTAACAATCTGACTATATATATAAATGATGTATTTTTAAAATACTTTATTTTGTTTGTTTTAGAGAGAAAGAGAGGATGGGGAGGGACATAGGAAGAAAAGAAACTTAAGCAAACTCCACGCTGAATGCAGATCCTGACAGGGGGCTTGATCTCAGAACCCTGAGAGCCCCACCTGAGCCAAAACCAAGAGTTGGACACTTAACCAACTGTACCACTCAAGTGCCCCTAAAAGATTTTATTTTTATGTAATCTTTATACCCATTGTGGGGCTCAAACTTACAACCCTGAGATCAGGAGTCATATGCTCTATCAACTAAGCCAGCCAGGTGCTCCAAGCTGATACTGTTTTATTTTTTATTTATTTTTTTAAGATTTTCTTTATTCATTTGACAAACAGATCACAAGTAGGCAGAGAGGCAGGCAGAGAGAGAGAGGAGGAAGCAGGCTCCCCACTGAGCAGAGAGCCCAATGTGGGGCTCGATCCCAGGACCCTGAGATCATGACCTGAGCTGAAGGCAGAGGCTTTAACCCACTGAGCCACCCAGGCCCCCAAGCTGATACTGTTTTAAAATGGTTAAGTCAAAAGTAGGCAAAATAGCTGTATAAAATGTAGGAATAAACACCAGTAGACTCAGTTAAATGAGTTGAAAGTAGCTGCCTATGTGGAGTAGGAAGGATGGAAAGTAAAACTATAATCCTATTTATTTCACATTTAAAAAAGAAGTATTTTATTTATTTAATATCTACACTCCATGTGGGACTTGAACTCATAATCCTGAGATCAAGAGTTATACACTGCTCTGACTGAGCCAGCCAGGCATCCCCTATTTCACTTTTAAAAGCCCTAATTCGTTATATCTACAGAGATGTCCTTGACTTGAGCCTTTCAACTTGAACTGACCTATAATTGTACAGTAACTATAGACTTTGCTCTTTTTATCTGGTTTCAATTGAGTTTCACATGGCTAAACAAAGTACACATAGATTTAGTGAAAAAAAAAAAAGCAAAATAGGCCAGAAAATAGTCATTTTTGCTTTGAAATCTGATTTACTGCATTATTTTGATGATACTATCATTTCCAGATACAGGAACTGTCACTGCCATCAATTTCAGTTTTCATTTATTTTCCTTTCATTATGCCTGAAATAAGTGGCACCAAAGCTCTTCTTTTGTGAAGAGCTCTATAATTGCTTCCTATCCACTACTGAAAATCTTCCATGTGATTCTGATCTGTCTTGTCCCTCTCAAAATTTTATCCTCATTTTCTTTCTTTTTTTGAAGATATTATTTTTTTTAAAGATTTTATTTTTAAACAATCTTTTAAAAATTTATTTATTTATTTATTTGACACAGAGAGAGAGAGAGACAGCAAGAGAGGGAACTCAAGCAGGGGGAATGGGAGAGGGAGAAGAAGGCTTCCCGCTGAGCAGGTACACCCCCCACCAATGCATCCAAAGTGGGGCTCAAACTTACAAACCTGAGATCAAAGTCCCATGCTCTATGGACTGAGCCAGCCAGGTGCCTCTCCTGATTTTCTTTTCTTTTCAATAAGTATTTTAAAAAAGATTTTATTTATTTATTTATTTATTTGTCAGAGAGAGAGAGAGAGAGCAAGAACAAGCACAGGCAGACAGAGAGGCAGGCAGAGGGAGAAGCAGGCTCCCTGCCGAGCAAGGAGCCCGATGTGGGACTTGATCCCAGGACGCTGGGATCATGACCTGAGCCGAAGGCAGCTGCTTAACCAACTGAGCCACCCAGGCATCCCTCTCTCCTGATTTTCTAATAAACCACTGCAAGAACTGACTCTGCTAATTCACTATGGCTCTTATCAATGCTATAATTTATGTAATTAGAAAACAAAAGCCCTCAACCTTTACTCCATGCCATATGCAAAAACTCACTCAAAATGAAACAAAGACCTCAAGTAAGTGTTAAAGCCATTCATATAAAAAGAAAAAATGGTAGACTTCATCAAAATTAAAAACTAATGCCCTTCAAAAACACAGTTAACAAAAAACTCAAAAAGATAATCTAGTTTTTAAAATGGTCAAAAGACTAGAACAGACATTTCACAAAATCAGATATATGGATGACCATTAAGTACATTAGACATTCATCCTAACTAGTGATCAGAAATGCATATTAAAGTTCCAGTGAGGGGGCACCTAGGTGGCTCAGTGGGTTAAGCCTCTGCCTTCGGCTCAGGTCATGATCCCAGGGTCCTGGGATGGAGCCCCGCATCGGGCTCTCTGCTCAGCGGGGAGCCTGCTTCCTTCTCTCTCTCTACCTGCTTCTCTGCCTACTTGTGATCTCTGTCTATCAAGTAAATAAAAAAAGTAAAATTTAAAAAAAAAAGTTCCAGTGAGGTGCCTGAGAGGCTTAGTCGGTTAAGAGTCTGCCTTTTGCTCAGGTCATGACCTCAGGGTCCTGGGATCAAGTCCAATCTCAGTCTCCCTGCTCAGCGGGGAATCTGCTTCTCACTGTGCCCCTCCCCTCTGTTCATTCTCCCTCTGTCTCTCTCTCCAATAAATAAATAAAATCTTAAAAAAAAAACAAACTCAGTGAGATCTATTACACACCCACTAATATGGCTAAAGTTAAAACAACTGCCAAACCAAGTGTGAGACTGTGAAGCAACTAGAACTCTGAATGATGGGAGTAGTAGGTGGGGATGAAAAATGGTTCAACTACTTTGGAACACAATCTGAGAGTATTTTATAAAGTTAAATATACACTTACTATTCTATGTACCAATCCCACTCCTAGTCATTTATTTAAGAAAAATTAGTATGTATGTTTGCACAAAGACTTATGAATGTTCCTAACAGCATTATTCATAATAGCCCAAAATGGAAATAATCTAAATGTCTATCAACTGGCGAATAGACAAATTATGTCGATACTTATAGCAATAAAAAGGAATGAAATATTAATCTATATTCATAATTCATATGAAATATGGATTAATTTAAAAAATGCAAAACTAAGTTAAAGAAATTAAATGCTAAAGATTAAGCAGTACATCACCACATTTATATTGAAATTCTAGAAATAGCAAGCTATAGTACATAAAGCCAATTAGCGATCACCAGGGATCGGGGAGGGGCATGATTCAACTGCAAAAGGGCAAAAAGAACTGTTGATGAATCTGTTCTGCATGTTTGTTTTGGTGTACGTTTTATGACTGTATACAGTTACCAAATTTATCAAATAATATACTTAAAGGAGGGGGTGACTTTTATGTAAATTAATCCTCAATAAAGCTGAAAACGTAAATCCACATTTGAAGTTCTGTAACAATCACTAATTATTTAAAAATCATCTTGCTTGTGCTCAAGACTGCAGATCCAAAGGATAAAATACTGGCCTTTCTCTCAATGAGCTCCAATGTATGTCTAAAACATGAAATAGAAATATAAGATAGCATGTACTTAGGATCCATGTTGCTCTGGAAGCTATAATATGGTATGGGAGTAGAGAGATTAGAGAGACTGGGCTAAAAGTGATAATGATACATTTTAGTAAAAATGAAGCTCAAGGGTAAACTATGGATAGGACTTTGATAGATGGATTACTGCACAAAGACAAAGATGCAAATACTTTCATATATATGAAGGGGAAGGTAAGTAGGATGGGGCTGATCCTATTTAAAACTAGAATAATAATCTCATTCACCAACTGTGTGATAAAGAGAGGAGGGAGACTGAAAACATACTAATGTATAAAATACATATCACTCCTTAGTGGGGGCTAAAGAAACGAGGGGTGAAAACTAAGAATGTTATGAATATAAAGGCAACCAAGAGGATATTATAAAATAATAAAATATAATAAGCTTTCCAAATTTTCAGAAGGGAAGACATATATATCCAAGACAAGGAAATCAAAGATCCTACAGTAAAGGATAAAAAAGATGAGGTCAAATTTAAAATAGAATGCATAATATTAAATATGAGAACCAATACTAACCATATTGTTCCTCTCAATAAATAAAACTAAAATAAAAAGAACTATTAAAAAAAAAAAGACTATAACAGATACATACAGAAAATTCTCAAGCCCTAGCACATAACTCCTAAATCAGAAAATCTGCCAGTAAGGCCCAGTAATCTGTATGTAACAAGCCCTCCAGATGATTTTGACACATGCTAAGGTTTAACAACTGATATATAGCAAAATGCACCTAAACTCTATACATACAAGTTACATATCTGAAATGCTGAAAATAAAGAATAAAGATAAAAGAAGATAATCATGAACACATAAACCACAGAAATCCAAGACACAAAAACACATTAGTAACTGAGAAGACTACCATTTCTCAAGCATCCAATCCATAAAATAGAATATATTAAAAATAGGAACACTCAGTAAAAACATATACTAATTTATAACATAGAGCTACTCAGTTTTAAAACCACCTTTTTAGGGATGCCTGGGTGGCTCATTTGGTTACGCGTCTGCCTTTGGCTTGGGTCATGATCCTAGGGTCCTGGGATCAAGTCTTGCACTGGGCTCCTTGCTTGGCTGGGAGCCTGCTTCTCTCTCTGCCTATCTCTGCTTATGCTCTCTCTCTCTCTCTGACAAATAAATAAATAAAATCTTAAAAAAAAAACAGACAAAACAAAAACACCTTTTAAAAGCCTCAAAGAAGGGCACCTGGGTGGCTCAGTGGGTTAAGGCCTCTGCCTTCTGCTCAGGTTGTGGTCTCAGGGTCCTGGAATCAAGCCCCACGTAGGGCTCTCTCTGCCTACTTGTGATCTCCCTCTGTCAAACAAATAAATAAAATCTTTAAAAAATAAAATAAGGGGCGTCTGTGTGGCTCAGTGAGTTAAAGCCTCTGCCTTCAGCTCAGGTCATGATCTCAGGGTCCTGGGATCATGCCCCGCATTGGGCTCTCTGCTCAGCGGGGAGCCTGCTTCCCCCTCTCTCTGCCTGCTTCTCTGCCTACTTGTGATCTCACTCTCTGTCAAATAAATAAAATCTTAAATGAAATAAAATAAAATACTCAAAGAACACTCTTAAAATCAGCCCATACAGTATGCCTTAAAAACCTCAAATATTCCACAATGTAGAAAAGATCAGACAAAATACTTGACTTAAAAAAATTACAACAGGGACGCCTGAGTGGCTCAGTTGGTTAAGCAGCTGCCTTCGGCTCAGGTCATGATCCCAGCGTCCTGGGATCGAGTCCCACATCGGGCTTCTTCCTCTGCAGGGAGCCTGCTTCTCCCTCTGCCTCTGCCTGCCTCTCTGTCTGCCTGTGCTCGTTCGCTCTCTCTCCCTCTCTCTCTGAGAAATAAATAAATAAAAAATCTTTAAAAAAAAAATTGCAGAATATTTACAGATATTCAGAAAATTTCAAAAATAAATATATCAGAGTCCATAGAATACATTTGAAAAAATACCTGTATAAGTTTTGACATAAATATTTACATTATTTTAAAAACAAATCATATAACAAAGTAAGCATTCAAACTAAGGAATTACAATAAGGAAAAGTAACTATAATAAAAACAGAAAATTTGAGTGGCTCATTTGGCTGTGTCTGACTCTTGATTTCAGCTCAGGTCATGATCTCAGGGTCATGAGACTGAGCACAGCTTTGGGCTCTGTGCTGAGCAAGGAGCCTGCTTGGGATTCTCTCTCCCTCTCTCTCTGCCCCCGCTCCTACTGCATGGCTCTCACTCCCTCCAAAAAAAAAAATAAGAAGAAGAAAAACAAAAATTTTTAAAGATAAATTATTACAAACAAAAAAACAGAAGTAATAATAAATTCACAAGTTGATTCTTAGGGAGAAACTAAAGAGGAATAAAAGCAAAATTACAAAAATAAAAAATGATTATTTGGAAATAACCATAGATAGCAAAGGGCTGTAGATTATTTGCTCAACTCTATGCAAATTAATTTGAAAACCAAATATAACCTATGAACACTGAGACCAGAAGAGACAGAAGTCCTAAATAGCAAAGGAAGCACAGAAAAAAAAGGGACAATTTTTAAAGTATTTTATCACCACAAAGCCCAAGGCATAGATGATTCAACATGTGGATTTTACTAATATTTTATAGTAATAGCATTTATTTAAAAATTTCCAACTCAAAAAAAAAAAATGGGGTGCCTGGGTGGCTTAGTGGGTTGAGCCTCTGCCTTCAGCTTCGGTCATGATCTCAGGGTCCTGGTGTCGAGCCCCACATCGGGCTCTCTGCTCAGTGGGGAGCCTGCTTTCCCCTCTTTCTCTGCCTACTTGTGATCTCTCTCTCTGTCAAATAAATAAATAAAATCTTTAAAAAAAATTTCCAACTCATTATATTTGCAAAAGTATGATGCAGAACAGATCAGGACATAACCCACTGTAGTCCTAGTAAAAGAAAACACAGGGGCACCTGGGTGGCTCAGCTGGCTGAATGTATGACTCTTGTTTCAGCTTAGGTCATGATCTCAGTGTCCTGAGAATGGAGCCCTGCATGGGACTCTGTGCTCAAGCGCAGAGTCTGCTTGTCCCTCTCCCTCCCCTTCTTCTCCTCCCCTCACTCATACACTCTCTCTCACATAAATAAATAA
>ML107144.1:17904-47168 GCA_003697995.1 Taxidea taxus jeffersonii | reverse complement strand
TCTCCCCATTTTATATGCTTTAGGACCCACAAATATTTGCTTTTCAACAAGATGATTTAAGTTTTTCCTGAAGTTCTAATCTCTACTGAGAACTTTTTTCCTTCTTAATCAAATACATACATTTGAAATTTGCCCAAGTGAACTCTTCTGGTAATGTATGGCCATTCTTTCAAGTTGTATTTCCATCTCGGTGGGAAATCTCATCAAGAACTGTTTTACGCCTTACTGGGCAATGCCAATCATTATTTTTTTGTTTTTAATCAAGCAAATTTGGGTATGTTGGTAATTAATTCATAAAAGAATGTCCTGAGTTTCTTGAGACATCATTGACAACTGGTTTTAGTAAAATAAATTCTCAGTTTTGTAATCACAAAAGTAGGGATGGAATAAGGATCATGTGGACAAGTCCAACAACCTCATGAAAAGAGAAGAACCAAAATACAGACCTACTCCCAATACTTATGAAAGGCCACTGCCCTCAATTCCTTTTTTTTTTTTTTAAAGATTTTATTTATTTGACAGACAGAGATCACAAGTAGGCAGAGAGGCAGGCTTCCCGCCGAGAAGAGAGCCTGATGTGAGGCTCGATCCCAGCATCCCGGGATCATGACCTGAGCTGAAGGCAGAGGCTTTAACCCACTGAGCCACCCAGGCGTCCCCTAATTCCTTTTTAAAAATTGTTTTCCTGGGGTACCTGGGTGGCTCAGTGGGTTAAGCATCTGCCTTCCGCTCAGGTCATGGTCCTGGGGTCCTGGGATCAAGCCCTAGGTCTGACTCCCTGCTCAGTGGGGAGTCTGCTTCTCTCTCTGTCCCTCCTCATTGCTCATGTTCTCTCTCACTCATGCTTTCTCTCCCTTGAATAAATAAATAAAATCTTTTTGAAAAATTGTTTTCATGGTTCTGGAGTTGAGCATAATCTAGTCCCAACATCATTCCAACCCATACCTCCCTTCATATTCTCTCCAAGTGTGGGGTTTCAGGTCCTTAGAGGGGTAGGGAATGAAAGAATCAAAATGGTTTGATGCCTTTTATCTAGTCAAGGTTCTAACATGTAGGTCATGATCTGAAATTTTAACTGTAATAATGTCTTGGAAGCTTTTTGTAAATCTTATACAGATTTTACTTTGTTGATTACAAAGTTTAATGTAATATTTAATGATTTGTCATTACTATGGGGGTAACTCTTCATCTCTCTTAAGGACAAATAAAAAAGAATTGGTTAATTTGTTTTAAACATTTTTATTTGTTTTAGAGAGAGAGCACGTGTGCAGGGAGAGGGGCAGAGGGAGAGAATCTCAGACTCTCCACTGAGCATCGAGCCCCATTTGGGGCTCAATCTTATGACTGTGAGATCATGAGCCTAAAATCATGAGCTGAAATCAAGAATCAGACACTTAACAGACTGAGCCACTTAGGCACCTGAGATTTAGTTCTTAATGAAGGAAAATCCTAAGTCTGAAATGAAGTAATAAGGGGTTTAACATTAAGGATGATTTGCTAGGCTTTGGCAGTGAAGGTTATTGTAGGGTGGGGGGAGAGAGAAAAGACTAGAAATAATTGCATGTCCCTACCTAATTAATTCGGGTCTTTCCAGTCTCTTTGAGGCTAATTCCATTAACCGGAAAATTAAATAATATTGATTATGGCCACATAAATGTATTTTGCTATGTATAAATGTAAGTCAACACCAGCAGTATGGGGATGATTTGGAATAAAGGACAGATTTGCTCTAAGGAAAAGTAAATTATTAAGAAGAACCTAAAAACAGACAGGCTTTCTATACTTGAGAGGAATGATCTACCTAGCAATTGTCATGAAGATGATTAAAACATTAAAGACACATAGACAATACAAAAATGCCCTTTAAGACATGCTGTTCGATTAAGAACAAAATGTGTTTGTAGATCTAGTTCTACCATATTCACTTACGATTACTAAATATTTCATTAAAAGGATCTCTTGAAAGAAACCGTTGTGTTAATTTAAAAACATCGCTGAATCAGAAATTGTGATTAATTGAAGGTATAGTTCAGATTTGCTTTGAGAATATTTGGGTGATTCGAGTTTATTTATGTGCAGCAACATTAAGTTCTAGGATAAAATGTCTTTCTATCCTTAAAAATAGAAGATACCTATGAAAAGAGAGGAGCCAAAATACAGACCTGCTCCCAGTACTAAAGGACAAAGTACAGCCCTCAATCCCTCTTTAAAGTTGTTTTCATGATTTCAGAGTTGAGCCTAATCAAGCCCTAATATCTTTCCAACACCTCCTTTCACATTCTTTAATCTGCTTAAAAAATCATGTTTTAGGGGCGCCTGGGTGGCTCAGTGGGTTAAAGCCTCCGCCTTCAGCTCGGGTCATGTTCCCAGGGTCCTGGGATCGAGCCCCCCATCAGGCTCTCTGCTCAGCAGGGAGCCTGCTTCCTTCTCTCTCTCTCCCTGCCTCTCTGCCTACTTGTGATCTCTGTCTGTCAAATAAATAAATACAAATCTAAAAAAAAAAAATCATGTTCTAGATTGCTCTAGAGTTTAGCAAATAAATATGATTTGTTCAAAATACTTTCATGGTTCATAAGCCCTTCTTTTTTTTTTTTTTTTCATAAGCCCTTCTTATGCATGATCCCAAAGCTGCAGTGAAAAGATTATTCCTGCAGGAAAAAAGTCAGAAGAATATTTATCATCATAATTTATGTTGTCACAAGGTTATAAAACTGATGTATTATCTTTTCACAAATGCTGAGTAAATGTATAATCAGAGTAATAAAAAATAGCCTGTTCAGCATTGTTAAAACCTGGGACGACTTAATAACAAATTCAGCATAAACAAAGGAAACTTCAGGAACCTACCCACTTCAGTTGAGCCAATTTTATGGCTAATTTGGTTCTGAAACAAGGCAAATTGTTCTCTGCATATCTGCGTTTGGGCAATCAGACTGCCATGCTGACTTCTTAGTTCAAGCTCTTCCCCTCACTTCTCTTTCATTTTTTCACCTCTAATACAGCTTTTGAAAACTTCACACAGAAAAAAGTAAGGAGGGAAATGCAGAGAAGACGATTTTTTAAATTTTTCTTTCAAAATGGGTAGGACACTTGAAAGGGAAGAGACAATACATGTGAAAATAATCCATTATGAAGAAAAGTGTTACCGATTATGGTAAATGCTAGTTTTGAGGACACAGAATAAATGACACGCGACCAGATTTCTCTTCCAACAACGGAAGGCATATTGAAAGGAAGTTAGTAAATAGACTGTAGTCTTAAAACATGTTTTAAGAATAGTGTAATGTGTGGTATTGGCTTATTACATTTTTCTAAGCATTTTCACTATAATTCCCTTTAATCTTCACAACCACTCTGTGAGTTAGGTCGGGTGGGTCTTTCCTTTTGATGGGGGGGTGGGGGATGGAGACACGGGGATAGACGTCAGGCGGGGCTGTAGTGGATTGTGGGGGTCATTCCCAGATTAGGGCACCAGTTCTCTCTTTCCCAGTTCACCTGACCCCGGCCCTCGGGACCTCAGACGCAGCCAAGCGAGAGGCTCCTGAGGACAACTGCTTCCCAAGCCACCCCTTTGAAAGCACCGATCATACCCACACTTTGCAAGGAGAGCCAGCCGCTCTGAAGGAAATGTTAAGGTCCACGACGAGGTGGTGGCTAAGGGCACTGGCTTTGTGGCGTCGGAGTGATCTGAGTTTGAATCCCCAGACCTTTCTTTATTGTGCATGACTTTAGCCAACCTCTCTGAGCCCCATCTGGAGAGAGAGCTTGCTTTGATTTATTCCAAGGGGGGACGCCTGGGTGGCTCAGTTGGTTAAGCGGCTGCCTTCGGCTCAGGTCATGATCCCCAGTCCGGGGATCGAGTCCCACATCGGGCTCCTTGCTCGGCAGGGACCCTGCTTCTCCCTCTGCCTCTGATTTATTCCAAGGGGTTTACTGACGGTTGAATGATATAAAGCAATAAAGGTCTTAGCCTACGGCCTGGGTCGAAGAAAACGCTGGTGATCTGGGACGGGGTAGATCACCGTCTCTATTGGACTGGGGTATCTGCATCTGCAAAATGGGCGCAGTGTTGATCGCAGTCTTTTGGTAGCAAACACTACTTTGCAAACAAACCACAACAACCCCCCCACTCCCTTGCCGCCCAATTCTGAATGACCCTTGTTTTCAAAATGTGGGGACTGGAGGAACCGATCTGGAACCTAAAGAAATGTTATTATCAACCAGGGAATTTATAAGCGAGAGGGCGGAAAGGGTGAGGTAAGGATGGGAGAAGGGAGAGACAACGCAGCCTCAGTTCTGCTCGGAAAAGCTGCGACTCCAGGAGCATCCAGGTGAACCACACGCACCCACTGTTCCGCGGGTAATTGCTGGGACCCCCTAAAATGAAGCCCCGAGACCCCGGTTGGGACTCTGGGAAAGGAGGGGGAGGAGAAAAGGCGGGGAGAACCTGTGAACGCTAAGGCTAGGGGCGGGGCTTTAGGGGGAGGATCTACAGGAGTGCGAGGGGAGGGGCTATAGCTTGGGGGCGGGATCAAGGGCGGGACCTCGCCGAGTTCCATGGCTGCGCGCGCCACGTCTGCCTTAGCGAGTGTGTAGGGGAGAGGCAGAGGGAGGGAAAAACCGAGCGGGGCGGGAACTGTCTCTTCTCGCGAGAGCTGGCGACGGCAGCGGCGGTGGCGGCGGCGTGTCCGTGAGAGTAGCGTGGGGGCGGGGAGGAGAGGCGGCGGCAGCGTCCGAGCTACGCCACACAGGGCTGGGGTGCTGGGTGCTGGAGCGCAGAGTGGGGTCGTGGCGGCGGTGGTGAGAAGAGAGAGGCGGAGGGGGGGGTGCCATGGCGGGACAGCAGTTCCAGTACGATGACAGCGGGAACACCTTCTTCTACTTCCTCACCTCCTTCGTGGGGCTCATCGTGATCCCGGCCACATACTACCTCTGGCCCCGAGACCAGAATGCCGGTGAGTCCTGCCGGCAGCTGCCCGCGGACGAGTGCAGGCCCCGCCAGCCCCTTTGGGCCGCGCCGCCCCCGCCCAGCCCAGCCCCCCAGCGTCGGAGTGATCCAGCCAGCCCGGCCGAGCCTCGCGTCCGAGGCGTCCGCAGCTGGCGGGGCCGGGGCTCGGCGGTGTTTCCCTGGGTTCCTCTCGGGGCTCCTCTCCATCTCCGTTTCATTGTCTTTTTCAGGAGTTTCGCTTCGCTCCCTCTCACCCATTGTTCTGGGCGCTCCTTGCAGCCTCCTGCCTCTTTGTCTTCCCTGCCTCTGATTTTATTGGTTATTTTTCTATATGGAAGGAGCAGGATGGGATGGGGAGGATGGGGAATGAGAGGTGAGAGAAGAGTTGGCAAAGGAGGAAGCCGAACGTGCAGGCACAACTGCGAGCCCCTTAGCCACGGTTCTCTTCCCTCTCACCCCCGTTTCCCTGTTGCAGCTGTCGTTACAGATGTTTTGGGCACCGTCTGAGCCGGGTGGCATGCTTCGGACTCCCAGCTGAGCTCACCAGCCGCCCCTCCCCCGTCCCCGTCCCCTGTTGCTTTTTCATTTGTTCACTAACACTGTGGGGTTGGAAGCAATGCCGTTATTCCCCTTAGCAAAAATAGGCTGTTCTCTATTTCCTTTTCTTTGGAGTTTCCTGTTTATGGCGGAAAAAGTGCAAGTATGAAGGATTAAGTCTAGTAGGTAGTTGTGAGGTAGCTGGTCCATTCGCTTTTAGTTCTAAATCTTTTCACATTAAACACATGGGATTAGAGCACCAAATGATACAGATTCTATTCGAGGCATTTTATGTTGGCTGTACTAGGATATATGACAAGTGATAATCTTAAAGCTAAGGGAACCGCCAGGCCCTAATAGCTTATTTAACAGTAACTAGGAGGTTTTGAGTGTTAACATTTAGGGAAAGCTTTCTGTTTCACAGGAGGTATGCTAAGTTGATTAAACATCATCTTTGAAGTTGGGTGTGGTGGAAGTCTAGGTTGTCCAGGTTTTTTACTCTGTTTGGGGGAGATTGTTAACAGGGAGGCATTGAATCAGCTCAGAACTTGTTATGCTTTAAGACTGGCTCAAAAATTCTGTAAAATTCTTGAGTTACATAATGGAATTAAATTGAATTTAGGATAAATAACAAAGAATTCCCCCCCCCTTTTTTTCTTAGTACATTTGATTGTAAGTTTAAATATCCAATAGGTGCAGAAATCTGCCCAAAGTTGCCAGTTTTCTTATTCAGTGGATAGTTTATGAAAATTGGATTTTGGACTCTTGTGCCTTCTTTTCCTGAGTGTATTTAAATTGTCTGGTTTCTTTGGACAGTGGTTGTATATAGATGATTAAGTCTTAATATTGTAATGGTTTCCCTTATCTGCAAAACCTAGGCCATTCTAATAATTTTATTTTGAGTTAAAAATGCACTTTTCAGTATAGTAATTTATTTGCACTTAACCCTTTGTGTGTGCATCTGGTTGTGTGGAAGACAAAAGGGTATTGGGAGAGTAGGTAGGTTTTGTTAGAATGTGTTTCAAGAAGCCATTTCAGAAATTAGTCATTTTAACCTACACTGCGTTTTTGAACTTTGAAAGTTCTATTTTTGTGGTGGGTTTTGTATTATAAAATTTGCCTGATAACTTATCGGCAAGTTATACTTGAGCTCCTTCAGCATACAGTCCGTCTTTGGAAAAGTGGTAGGGAATTAATAGTGACTATAAATTATGGCCTTCAAATATCACTTTATTTAATCCTCTTAAAACACATTGAAATAGGTACTATTATTATCTCTATCCTTATATGAAGAAACTCCAGTTTAGAGAGCATTCTCTAACTTTCTCCTTCATGGCGGAGCCTGATCTGCTTAGCTTTAAGGTCATGTGTTGTCTCCTTATTGCTAGATAGAAAGGTGTTGATTTGCCCCTACTTTGCATTTGGCTTCAGGCATGCCTTAGTAAATGTGTATGTGTTGATGTATTTGTTTGGTCTTGCTCACAATTGCACTGTGAAAATTAAGGTGGACACTTAAATGCTATTCTAATCATCATGAAAATTGGTGGACAACGCTTGGATTATTTTTGTGTTATCTACCATAAATGAGTTGTTTTTTTAGGATCACAGTGCTATTAAAAGGATTTTTTTTATCATAATGACTTCTTTCTGAAGTTCAGTTTGCAGTGTCTTGAATATCACAGAGAAATCTTAAAATTAAAAGGCTACCCAAAGCTCTGAAAAAGAAAGTTTTTTTTTTCAGATGTTTGCAGCAAAATCTTATAGTGACTTACATCAACAGGAGGCTATTTAAAATCTTGATTCTTCTCACTTAGAAAATAGTAATTAATATGGCATATTAGTTTCTAATATTAATTTGTTTGATTATTGGTGCTGTTTTAGACCCTCAAGGGCTTGTAAAGGTGGAGACACAGTAATGTCTTTCTGAAATCTTAAACATTCTGAAATATTTCCTCAAGGGTTTTGAATAAAGGATGTGGACCTATAGTAGTATTTTTGATTAACACAACGGGATATTTTAATATTTAATTTAGAAGTTTATCTTATTTTATTTTCCTGTGGAACTGTAACCAAATACAAAAATGTAGGCATAGGAGTTTCAATTTCAGAGTTTTTATGGCAATCTTGACTTTTCAGAGATACTCTCTGTAGGAAAGCATGAAGAGGGTTTTTTGCCAGTAAGTATACATTTTTAAAGTTCAGTGTAAGTAACCTTTGTTTAGTTTTTTAAAATGATGATACATGTGGGTGTTTTTTTTTCTTTTTTTTTTTTTTTTAGATTTTATTTATTTGTTTGACAAAGACAGCAAGAGAGGGAGGGAACACAAGCAGGGGGAGTGAGAGAGAGAAGCAGGCTTCCCACTGAGCAGGAAGCCCTATGCCGGGCTTGATGTGGGGCTCTATGATACAGGGCTCCATGGGGGGCTCAATCACAGGGCCCTGGAATCATGACCTGAGCCCGAAGGCTTAATGACTCAGCCACCCAGGCAGGTGCCCCTCATGTGGGTCTTTTAGTTTCAAGGTTTAGTTATTTCAGTTTTGCTCTTCTAGAATTATTGGGCTCTTGAGTTCATTAGAAAGCATGGCACCATTTCACAGATGGTAAAATCTAGGGTTTGAGAAATAGAAGTAGCTTGGTCATTGGCATATTTGATATGTTAATTGAAGTTACTCTATTATCTAGAACACTAATGGGATCATTTTGCCTAGATTTTTACCTAATCTACCTGGCTAAGTGCACTTACAATTAATACCCCTTTTAGTAGTAGGGGCCCTATTTATCTTACTCTCCTGGTTGTTTGCAAGTTGGCTGAATAAGTTGACTGAATACTTTATCAGACCATTATGGACAAAAGCTCTGGATGAAGTAATAACAGAGGGTTTAGATTTCTTTAAAACAGTTGTTCTCAACCCTGGCTCCACATTAGAATCACTTGGGGAGCTTTTAGAAACACTTTTACCCACCCGCCAGATATTCTGATTTATTTGGTCTGGAGTGGGTGCTATGTATTGTTTTTTTTAAAAGGTACCTATGTGATTGTAAATTATAGCTAGCAAAGAGAGCTCCTTTGGTAGTGGTTTTTTGCTGGACTTGTCATTTTGGGAGATGGTGTATTTTTATATGTGCTCTTCCCTAAAAACAAAAATCACTAATGCCTTAGCCTTTTTGTTTTATATAGTTAAGAAGCACTTATTGTAGAACAGTTCTCTAAAGATCTTGTAGTTGAAAGCCGAATATATTTGTTAAAACAACGTTAATAATGTAGGTTTACAATGGTATTTGAGAAGAGAAAACTGCTTGTAATTATTAGAATTTCAAATAAGAACATGCTTTTATTTGTTCCATAGGTGAAGGCCTATTGATCCTTTGAATTGAGATAAATTATATCATTACCTTTTCCAAATTTTTGTTTTTTTAACTCTTTGACCTTATTTTTTTAAAACTTCTTTGACCTTATGCCTTATTTTACTTTTTCAAAACTGCCTGGTTTTGAAACCTGTCTAGATGTGCTGCTTTACTAACAGTGTGATCTTAGGCGGGTTATTTAACTTCTGTGTTTTTGGTTTACTCCTCTATAAAATAGAGACAATGGGTTATTTGTTTAACACAATTAACGTAAGAATTGAATACTATACTCAGGTTTTTTTCCCCATGGTTTGAAAGAATTTATGAAACTTTAAAAAAAAAGTTACATTTCTTTATTCTTTGCTTGTCCCACTCTCAAACATTGATTCAGCTGTCCCCTTCTCAGTGATTCAGCTCCTTGACTGGGGAATGTGAGGAGGAGTCCACTTTTAGTGCTTAGTAGTGTGGTAAGAAAACTCTGAATTTGGGAGTCAGAAGTTTTGGTTTTAAGTTCCAGCCTAGTCCCTATTTTGTTATTTCTGAATTCAGTCTCATTTTCTACGAATAATAATAATGATATGCTCTAGAAGAAGTGATTATGAGAAGCAAAGCAATAAATGTTATCTAAACATGCTTGCAAAATCAAACACACTGTAGAAATTCCTTCATTAAGTAGATGTTTATAGAGCATAAATTTTGTGCTAGATGCTGCTTCTAGGTGATGGATCAGACTTTTCAGTGCATATAACATTCTTCCTAATAAGTTGTGTATACACAATACAGAAAAGCACACACACACACAAAAACAGAGCAAACATTGCTTGTAATCCCATCACTCAAAGGTAATGAAACATTTTGGTGTATGCACCTCTCTTTTTTTCGTCCTATGGGGATGACTTTAGACATGGTCCTTCCTCTTGGTGGGTAAGGCCCTACACCCCACCTCCAGCTTGAGACAGATAATTGTGATTCTCCTCATCTCAGCTCTGCTGCTGTCCATTTGAATATTTGCTAGCCCCAAGGTGGGTATGCTGAAAGCACTCAAAATAGCACTTTGAGGTAGACTCAGGTATTACCCAGTTTTATTAATGAGAAAATTTAAGTCCTAGAGAAGGTAACCAATTTACCTAAAGCCATATAGCCTTTAGTTGGAATATTGGGTGTTGGATCCAAACCTGTTTGATGCTAGAGTTTTTCTTCTTACCTATTACTCTTACACTGCCTCCTATAATTAATGTAACACATTATAGTAAGTTTAAAAATGGTAAGTGGAAAGTGCTGTGGCAGCACAGAGGAAGGAATGAATAATTTTGTTTGGGGATTTGGTGTTTCATGCAGAGAAGATGATGTGAGATAGGTCATGAAAGGTAAGTGGGGAAGTGTATTCCTTATGTAGGAGAAAGTATATGGAAAAGCATGGAGATGCTTAATAAATGGTAAAGATTGAATATACACTTAAAAATTAAATTGGCCATTTTAGGAAATTTATACTTTGTTTTGTAAGTTATTGGGTAAACAATGGAAGGCTCTAAGTAGTTAATGACATGGTCAGTTTAGTTTGCCATTTTAGGAAGCTTATATTTTATCTTTTAAGATACTGGGTAAACAGTGGAATTTTTAAAGTAGGGTAATGACTTGGTTAGTTTTGCTTTTGTGGAGCATTATGTGGAGAATGATTTGTGGGAGGTGGTGGTTGCTGGGTAGGGAAAAACTAGATGGAGAAGGAGAATTCCTTTTCAGAGGCTTATTAGTCCGTTGAAATGTAGGGGAATGGGCAGATTAGAAAGAGAATTCTAAGACAGTTTGGACTACTTATTTAGAATATAAAAGTACCTGGGAGGGAATGAGAGAGTGGAATGCAGATTTAAAATTTTCACTTACTTGTGTCTTTTCATATTTCTGTCTCTTTTAAAAGCTGTTTGGTGATTGGCTCAATAATAACCTACTTTTATCAGTTTTGGGATTGAGTGCATGGAAAAGGATGGGGATGATCATTTTTATTTAAAATGAAATATTGGCCTTATCTGTTGATTTATCTAGGTTTCTAATTACAGTAGAGTTGATTATCTCAAGCTCTTATTGAGTGGATTTGAACAGAAAAAAAAACTGGCTAGTATCAGCGTTATGTTCACAGGAGTATACTTTATGAATGTCCACATTTTATTTAGAGCATGAGCATATATTCTTCATAAGTCTAGATCTTGGGATGCTAGAGATCTGAGAAGTATGAGTCATTTTTAAAAAAATGTTTAAGATATTTCTTTTTTTGAGAGAGAGAGAAAGCAAGAGAGAGAGTACAAACGGGTGGGAGATGGAGACATAGGGGCTCCATCCCATGACCCTAGGATCATGACTTAAGGGGAAGACAGATGCTTAACCGCCGGAGCCACCCAGGCGCCCCAGTTTGAGTCATTTTAAAATAAAGTAATTCTCTGTCTTCTACCCTGACAGAAAGGGGTATCAGACATGTACTATATATGCACTTAAGTCCTGCACAGTAGAGGGGACCAGCAGGCACCTTGGCAGTATGAATTATGGTACATTTAGGCTTTGTAGATGTGGTGACAAACACTGGATTAGTAAATGCATTGTGTAAAATTGTTTTTATTTAAAAGTCTTTTTTCTTAAAGATTTTACTTATTTATTGACAGAGATCACCAGCAGACAGAGAGGCGGGGGCGGGGTGCGGGGCGTGGGGAGAGAAGGCTCCCTGCTGAGCAGAGAGCCCAATGAGGGGCTCCATCCCAGGACCTTGAGATCATGACCTGAGCCATGCAGGCGCCCCTTAAAGGTAATTTTGCATACTTGCTTGACTTTGGAAGAACCTGAAAAAACAAAGATAGGCTTATTTTCATCTTCACAGATGTTTGTTCCCTTAGTCATACTTTTTATTTAGACATAGAGGAGGTCACAACAAATATATCTATATTCTACTTGGACTTCCTTTTAAAGAATGTTTCCTATTATGAGATTATTGGTAAGAAATGTTGCACCATCTCACCACCACATTGTTTCTGAAAAGTGCTGTTGAGGGGCGCCTGGGTGGCCCAGTGGATTGAGCCTCTGCCTTCTGCTCAGGTCATGATCTCAGGGTCCTGGGATCGAGCTCTGCATGGGGCTCTCTGCTCAGCGGCAAGCCTGCTTCCCCCTCTCTCTCTGCCTGCCCCTCTGCCTACTTGTGATCTCTCTCTCTCTCTCTGTCAAATAAATACATAAAATCTTTAAAAAAAAAAAAAGTGGTGTTGGTTATTCATTCTCTTAAAAAGGTGTTCCTTACATTTTGAGAATTGCATTTGTGTCAATGTGGATGCAAGGGATTTTCTCATATAGATTCCAGAATTTTTTGGCTTTAGGTTTTTTGCTTTTTAATTAAATCTCATAGTTATTGATTGAGCCTTCACTGTTTGCCTATACTAGGAGGGCAGAAGATAGGAATTTGAATGCAGTGTAAATCTTGTGTACAAGATTTTGTTTTGATAGAGTTTGTAATCTAGGTAGGGTAGGAGGATTAGGATTAGACAAATACATGAATTATTATATCCAGAGCACAACAAAGGAAATGTAAGAAAAGTGAAAACAAGTGCTGTTCAGATTAGCTAGGTAAAGTATTTGTGTCTAGTTGGGAATAATATTGGGGATCTAGAGGTATTTTGACTAAACAGTTAAAGGATAAGAAAGATTTAATGGGTAGAATGGTGGGGAGTGGGAGTGTGAAGAAGAAATCACATGAGGGGGCACCAGGCTGGCTTAGTTGGTGGAGCATGTGACTCTTGATCTCGGGGTCATGAGTTTGAAGTCCACGTTAGGTGTAGAGATTACTTAAAAATAAAATCTTTAATTAAAAAAAAACACATGAAGAAAAATACAGAGACTGGAAAGCGTGGAATGTATTTAAAGTACAGATCCGCTGAAGCAGAATTCATTCAGTGAGTAAGTGAGAAAAGGTTAGAAAAGTTGATTTAAGTCATATGGTGGAGAATCTTATATGCCTAGCTGAAGAGTGTGTGATTTGGTTGACAGTATGTCATTTTTGGACATTTTAGAACGTATTTTAATAGTTGTGCTGTATATGAACTCTATGAGATGTAATAGCATCTCATAGAATGAGAAAGAACAGAGGTCATGATCCTGGGGTCCCAGGATCGAGTCCCTCATCGGGCTCCCTGCTCAGCAGGGGGTCTGCTCCCTCTGACCTTCCCCCTTCGTGGTCACTCTCTCAAGTAAATAAATAAAATCTTAAAAAAAAAAAAGACAGGAGATAATGAGGGTTTGAACAGTGGTGGTGGCAATAGGAAGGTAAGTGACATACTTGAGATATTACTGAGGTGGAATTTTTTTTAAAATTATGTTGGTAAAGTATATATAATGTAAAATTTATAGTTTTAGCCATTTTAGATGAACAATAACAATTATATTTACAATATTGTGCAACCATCACTGCTATTTACAATGTTTTTCATCACCCCAAACAAACTCTACCTATTGAGCAATAACTCCCCATTCTTTTTTTTTTACTTTTTAAAAAATTTTTTTAAAAGATTTTGTTTATTTAGGGTGCCTGGTGGCTCAGTGGGTTAAGCCTCTGCCTTCAGCTCGGGTCATGGTCCCAGGGTCCTGGGATCGAGCCCCACATTCGGGCTCTCTGCTCAGCAAGGAGCCTGCTTCCTCCTCTCTCTCTCTGCCTGCTTGTGATCTCTGTCTGTCAAATAAATAAATAAAATCTTAAAAAAAAAATTTTGTTTATTTGAGAGAGAGGATAGTGAGAGAGGGAGCTGAGCAGGGAGCTTGACATGGGGCTCAATCCCAGGACTCTGGGATCATGACCTGAGTGGAAGGCATATGCTTAACAACTGAGCCACCCAGGTGCCCTGTAACTCCCCATTCTTTCTTTCCTCTAGCCCCTGAAAAACTCTTATTCTTTATCATTTGCCTATTCTAGATATTTTATATAAGTGGAATCATATAGTACTTGTCCTTTTGTGTCTAGCTTATTTCATTTGGCATAATGTTTTCAGGAGTCATCCATGTTGTAGTATGTATCAGCACATATTATGGCTGAATAATATTCCATTGTATGAATATGCCACATTTTATTCACCTGTTGATGAACACTTGGATTGTTTCCCCTCTTTGTCTATTGTGAATAATGTTGTAGTGAACATTGCCATAGTATCTAAGTCCTTGTTTTCAGTTCTTTAGGGTATATTCCTAGGAGCAGATTTGGCAGGTCATATGGTGCTTAGCTTTTTGAACTGTTTGCCACAGTAGCTGCAACGTTTACATTTCTACCAGCAGTATACATGGGTTCCAATTTCTGCATATCCTCTTCAACACTTATTTTTCGTTTTTAAAGAATTATAGCCATTGTAATAGATATGATGAAGCGGTATTTCACTATGTTGTTTTTTTTTTTTAAGATTTTATTTATTTATTTGACAGACAGAGATCACGAGTAGGCAGAGAGGCAGGCAGGGAGAGAGGAGGAAGCAGGCTCCCTGTGGAGCAGAGAGCCGGATGCGGGGCTCGATCCCAGGACCCTGGGATCATGACCTGAGCTGAAGGCAGAGGCTTTAACCCACTGAGCCACCCAAGCGCCCCTTCACTATGGTTTTGATTTGCATTTCCCTAGAGGCTAATGATGTTGAGTAATCATTACATTTGTCTGTTGGCCATTTGTGTATGTTCTTTGGAGAAATGTCCATTCAAATCCTTTTCCCATTTTTAAATTGAGTTGTTAATCTATTTTTGTTGACTTTTAGGTGTTCTTCATATATTCTGGATATGATCCCTTATTAGATACATGGTTTGCAAATATTTTCTTCCATTCTATAGATTGTCTTTTCACTTTCTTTTTATTATTATTATTATTTTTTTAAATTAACATATAATGTATTATTAGCCCCAGGGGTACAGGTCTGTGAATCGCCAGGTTTACACACTTCACAGCACTCACCATAGCACATACCTTCCCCAATGTCCATAACCCCACCACCCTCTCCCTCCTCCCCTCCCCCCTTCCACCCTCAGTTTATTTTGTGAGATTAAGAGGCTCTTATGGTTTGTCTCCCTCCAGACCCCATCTTGTTTCATTTATTCTTTTCCCACCCCCCAAAGCCCCCTACGTTTCATCTCCACTTCCTCATATCAGGGAGATCATATGATAATTGTCTTTCTCTGATTGACTTATTTCGCTAAGCATAATACCCTCTAGTTCCATCCAAATTTTCGCGAATGGCAAGATTTCATTTCTTTTGATGGCTGCATATGGTATATATGCATATTCCATTGTGTATATATACCACATCTTCTGTCTTTTCATTTTCTTGATTATGTCCTTTGATGCACAAAAGTTTTTAACTTTGATGAAGTCCAAGTTATTTTATCTTTTTTTTTTTTTTAATTTATTTATTTGACAGAGAGAGATCACAAGTAGGTAGAGAGGCAGGCAGGGAGAGAGAGAGAGGAGGAAGCAGGCTCCCCGCTGAGCAGAGAGCCTGATGCAGGGCTCAATACCAGCACGCTGGGATCATGACCTGAGCCGAAGGCAGAGGCTTAACCCACTGAGCCACCCAGGCGCCCCATTATTTTATCTTTTATTGCTTTTGTTTTTGTTGCCATATCTAAGAATCCAAGGTGAATCCAAGGTCATGAAAATATATCCCTATTTTTTTTATAAGAGAATTACAGTTTAAGTGTTGAGTTATGTAAGTTCTTTATATTTTGGATAATAACCCCTTGTTGGATATATCATTTGCAGATGTCATCTTCCAATTCAGTAGGTTGCATTTCCTTTTTGTTGGTTTTCTTTGCTGTGTAAAAGCTTTTTATTTTGGTGTAGTCCCAATAATTTATTTTCAGTTTTTTTTTCCTTGTCCTCTATCTCTTCTTTAATGATTATTTGCTATTCCTTTGTACCCTTTGTAACTGTAGGCAAGTTACTTAACCTCTCTGAGCCTCAATTTTTTTTTAAAAGTATAATATGTACATACATATCCCCAGGGCTATTGGTATGTCTAAATGAGAAAATTCTTGTATTTAACAAATATTTATTAGCACCTACTATTTGCCAGGCATTGTGTTAGGTAGTGGAATGTGGGGTAAACAATGTAGATGGGATCTCTATTCTCTTGAAGCTTACATCCTAGTGTGGGGGAGATGATTGACATGCTACATATAAACAGTAAAATACTAGATAGTGCTATATACTGTGTAGAGATGTAGGATTTTCAGAGAAAGTCTCTCTGAGAATGTTCCTTTAAGCCAATGACATAAGGAAGCCAGTCATTCAAAGATCTGAATTGTTCTTTTGGCCCATTACTGGCTGGATGAACAGTTGTGTGTGTACAAGAGCCTTTAAGGCAAAAACAAGTTGGGCATCTTCCATGAACAGAGAAGACCAGAGTGGCAGGAGTTTGCCAGGTGAGGAGAATAATCTGGGATAAAGTCAGAGAGGGAGCTGGGATGCAAAGCATGTCTGTAAGCCAGGCTGAGAAGCTTGGAGTTTATTTAAGTTCAGTGGGAAGCTATTGAAGGTTTTTAAGCAGAGAAGTGACAAGATTTTGACTCAATATTCTCCTATTTCTTAATGAGGTGAAAATAGCTTGTGGTCATTTTGCTTATATATCCTTTTACAGACGATGTCTTTTCTACTTAAAATGTTTAAATAAAAATTTTTATTTGCATATTTAAAAAATCACATACTATAGAATAGCATACACATTGTCCCAGGTTATAATGGTTCAACCTAAAATTTTTGGACTATAAAGTGTGAAATTGATACACACTCAGTGGAAACTGTGCTTTGAATTTTGAATTTGGTCTTTTTCTGGGTTGATGATATGTATGGTACGGTACTCTCATGATGCGTGGCAGCAGTGAACCAGCGCCCCCATTTGGCTCTATGATAGTGAGGGTAAACAACCATTCCATACCATACGTGCATTCTTTTTTTTTTTTTTTTTTCCCTACTTTTCAGTACAGCATTTGATAAATTATCTAGGTTTCCTTCTGTGGTGTAGATGGCAGATGAACCCAAATTTCTGAAACCTTTCAATTTAGGTAACCTGTGATTGTGTGCGCTGGCGGTGGTGAGTCGTGTTTAGTCAGTCCCTCTATCTGTCCCAAATCCAAATGGTTCTGACTTCGCCTTGAGAATGACACATTTTGGCTACCTTGTTCAGATTCAAGTTAAGATCATAACAGCAGCTTTAGTTTCTCCTAGTGTACTTTGAGATTAGGATGATTTAGGGAAGCTATGGTTTTGGTGGTCTGGAGCAGTGATTACCAGTTTTTCACTAACAAATTATCATTTTCATGCCTTTCCTCTTTTGCAGCATTCTGGGAACCAGGCCACACTATTATAGTAAAATGTATTTTCCTATTTTTTAAAATTAATAAAACAAATTTGTCCCAATGGTGAGTGAGCCAGTGTCGTCATGGTGAGGTAATATATTCTCAACCAACTGCAGAAAGACTTTGGGTAGCTAGAAAACTGATGTATAATGTCTTTTAGACTTTTCGGATTATTGAATATAACCTTTTGACTCTTGGTACTATTTTCTTGGACCCCCGAGGGATTTAGAAATAGTTTTAATAGCCACTGAATTTTGGAAAGAGAAATGTGGTACTTTTTTCTTTTAAATAAATGATGTCCTCTCTATATCATTTAGCTTTATTAATTTAAGTTATCTGTATTATAAGGTATGTTCTAAAATTTATTTCTCAGTGATATTTAAAGGTCTCAAAATATCAGTGTATTGGAATATTTATTTGAACTGAAAAAATGGAGTCATACTTTTTTTTTTTGACCAAGTTTGATTTGTCTAATTGATTTAACAGTGAGGGCTGCCTTTGCCAATTTAGTTATATAGGGGATATTTTCTGTAAATTGAATGATTCAAGGTAATGATTCAAGGCAGCTTCCAAGTTTTAACAAAATATACTTAAATTAGAAGATAAAGTTATTTTGTCTAATATTGGCAAAATGTACTTTTCACTTTTAAAAATAAGTTTTGGTATTTATGGAATATTTATAAGCTTATAAGTGACAGCATAGCAGATATTTTACTCTAATTTTAATAATTTATCAACTTACAATATTTATGTTGTCTTGATAACACCAAAAAAAGTAGCATCAAATTAACATCTAAGAGCTTATAGATGTCAAACCTGAGTATGATAAACTTAACTATGTTCTTTGGCACTGTGTGCTAAAGCATTTAGAGGTGAAGCATCTCGATGTTTGCAGTTTACAGGAAGATAGTTCAGATAAAAAAGAGTGGGAGGAGAAAAAGGAAACTAGAGGTAAGGCCAGGAGTTGCAAAATGTTAACATTTGGTGAATTTAGGTGAAGGGTATTGTTCATTGTAATATTCTTTCAGCAGTTCTGAAGGTTTGAAGATTTTCAAAATAAAAAGGAAAAAATAGTCACGGGGAAGAAAAAATTAATTTTAAGAGGTATTTGTCAGTATTATAAGAAATGACTTATCAGGATAAAAATATGTTACATTAGGATAGAATTATGGGGGGAAGTAAAATGAAGGGTTTGTTCGTTTGTAAAATTTTGTAAATGTATGATGGTGGCTATGAAATTGCTGTGGTATTTAGATTGCATTGGTATGTTTAAAAGTTATGGAACTATTCTATTTTAAAATGTTAACTCCATGTCAAAAATGATATCTTTTGCAACTCTTCAGACTTCTTATAAAAAATTTGAGATGCCAAATTGAAAATCTACAAGTAGATAATATGATTTTTAAAAATTCTTTTTGATAATCAGGCAAACAGGTTTGAAAACTTCATTTCTGGCTAGCATTCTTTCAGCTCTTTGGGTTCTAGGAATATGGTGCTGAGTTCACTGAGATATACCACACCCTGTCAGATCATTCTGGCATGGACAGATGGCTGTGACTATTTTAGCTAAGACATTGTATAGCTTATGAAGCACAACCATAATAACCTTCCCCCAAACCTGTACTGTTTCCACAGACATAAAAACTTCATGTTCAGCTGCTGAGAGCAATCATAATATGTTGTTACATTGTTTTTTAAACCACAGAATTGTTTTATGACTTTGTAGTTTCCCTTTTCTATAAATGTGGATGATTTCTTTAAAAACTGTAAGTTAATGGTGTTATTAATATAATTTTTACCAGCCATGACAACTAGAAGTTTATAAATGAACTTTTTTTTTTTTTTTTTACATTCTAAATGTCTTGTAAAAACTTACTGGAAGGACTTCATTTGTGATATTTACTTTGACTTGAGGCCATTCATGTAGAGATTTGGAATGTGTGCTCTGAATATTCAGTTGTGCTGGAAATCTAAATGCCAGTGTGTTACTATGTAAACCATACCTTGTAGTACTTATTGATTGACTTCAGTGTTATCCTAAAAAATTAAGATCTAAGTTTTGGATTGGAAGAGTGAGGCATAGAATGTACATGTACACATTGTGAAAAACTATGGGGCTGAAAACCATGTGTACTTTTTTTTGGTCAGAGACATTGGGAGAATATCATCCCTTTGAATTGATCAAAGCATCTGGTTGATAGAAACTTCAGCATTGCTTTTATAACCTTTTCAAACATTTCCTTGGTTTTATAGTTTAGATGGTAGACTGTGGAGGCTTAATTTAATGAAATACAGATTAAAAGGTCACCACTGATATTTTCAAAAGTGTCCATAATTTAACCATGAAAATAAAAATATTAACATTACCACTTCATTCTCAGACCCTATTTAAGTTTTGTCTTAGTGAAGTTCTTTATAGCAAAAGATCCAGTTCAGAGTCACACATGACATTTAATTGATATCTTTTTTTCATCTCCTTCAGTCTGGAACAGTTCTTCAGCTTTTTGACTTTGAAGAATAGGCCAATTATTTTGTAGAATGAACCTGAATTTGGGTTGTCTGGTGTTTTCTCATGATTAGATTCAGGTTATATAACCTAGGCAGGAATTTTACAAAACTGATTCTGTGGGTCTCTTACTACATTCTGTCAGATGGTATATGATTGCATTTTGTCCCAATACTGTTGATGTTCACTGATCATCTGATTAGGATAACTGTCTGCCAGGCTTTCTGTATTAGTTTCCTATTGCTGCTGTAACAAATTTCTACAACTTTAATGGCTTATTGCAACACAGATTTATTCTCTTACAGTTCAGGAAGCTGGAAGTCCAAAATCGCTTTCACTGTGCTAGTCATGGGGTTGGTAGAACTGGTTCTTCCTGGAAGCTCTAGAGTTGAGTCTGTTTTCTTGCCTTTTCTACCTTCTAGAGACAGCCTGTGTTATTGTCTTATGACTCCTCCCTCCATCTTCAGAGGATATCATTCCAACATCTGCTCCCATTGTCATATCACCTTTGTCTTTAACCCTCCTGCCTCCTCCTTATAAGGACCCCTGTGATTATATTGTGCCCATCCAGTTAATGTAGGATATATCTCCCTAGTCATCTTAAGTTAGTTGGCTTTGTAAAGTCTTTTTTGCTATGTAAGATAATGTATTCACTGGTTCATGGTATTAGGATGTGGATGTTTTGGTGACAGTTGTTCAGCCTACTGTATTTTCCCACTGTAAAATTATTCCTTTCCCTTTTATAATATTTTATGGAAAGATACTTGGACCCCTTGTTCCTATTAGTGAAAAATGGTGTTTAGAAACTAGATCTGGATGTTAATATGCTCACTGCTATTGATCTTACACACTGCTCCTAGGCTCCCTTAATAGTGTTAGGGAATATATATGTATAGAATACATCTGTATTTCTGTATTGAAAGATATTAGTTCATACTGATATCTTTAGTTCCTGTTCAGTACCCCATGATTTGTTCTTATTTTCGATTTTTTCATATGTGTAACTCCCTTCTCTGATAGTGAAAAACTTGACTCCAGCTATCTTTTATGTGTTAATTTATTTGATCAGTCCCCCTGTTTAATACCAGGCTCCTTTGCTGTTGCCACCCCTTCCCGTTTATGGATCCCGCTTCACACCTGCTTCTGATACCTCCTGCCACATACCTCTCCTATGTGGATGCTTTCCTCAAAGCATGGTGGTAATAGGGTAGTTGGACTTCTTGCATGGTGGGCTTGGAGCATTCTATTATATGGAAAGTTCTTTTACCTATCTCATTTAAGGACTCCAGTTTTGTAGTTTCTAGCGTTGTGGAAAAATTCCCATTTAGTATTAGCCAGCTGGATTCAGTGTAGGCGATCTCAGTTTTGTTGGCAGCAACCAAAGCATTATAGTCAGGAGCCAGTGGACGACATGCCTTCTTCTCCCATCAGGCCTGATCAGGGTGTTGACCTTGGCCCTTGACAGTGTCATAGAGATTCTTCATAATCTGTTTAATCTGGTGCTTGTTGGCCTTGACATGCATAATGAACACAACAATTATTGTTGTCTTCTATCATCTTCATGGCTGACTCATTGCTCAGGGGTCACTTGATGGCATAGCGGTCAAGCTTCTTGCTCTTCCAAGGAAAATATTTGGGCTGCCTTTGAAGTGTCTTGGGCTATCAGAAGGTGGGTGACACACAGATTTCTTTCTTTTTTCTTACATTTTTTTTTTTTTGGGGGGGGTGGCTCTGGTTACCTTTTAGCATTGCCTTCTTGGCCTTCCAAGCCTTTATTTTGGCTTCAGTTTTGGGAGGGAGAGGGTTTTTTCCTTTGCTTTCCTGCATGCCATCTTCATGAAAAGGTACATTTTTATTTTAAAACTTAATTTTTTTTAAACTTGGGAAAGTTATTCAAGTGATGATAGTGAGTTTAGTGAAACAATACATGATATTTTGGCTTTGGTTTAATGTCTCTTTAATTGAATTTAAGATTTTTCCTGGCAACTAAAATAATGCTGTTTCTTTAACTCCTATATGAACCTAATTTAACTTCTTATGGGTTTGGGTGACTTCTCTAATTTAACATAATTATTCATAATTGAACAATACTATTTCTGTTTAGCTTCCTTAATAAGCTGCATGTTTCAACTATTTTATACTTTTTGTGCCTTCTGTAGTAAAAGGGAAAGGAAGGGAGCATTTTTCAGAAATTGCTGATTACGTGACTAAGTATTTTAGGTTCAATTCACTTTTTGCATTTTTAATTAGAAATTATTTAAGTTGCGCATGAAAATGGTTGCCTGGTAGTTGAACAACATTTTCCAGATAGATCATTTGTTCCGAGTGGCAGAAAAATTAACCAGTATTGTCAATTTTTCTTGAAGATTATTTGAGTAGGTAGTATTTTATACTCCAGTAAAATTTTAGCATGGTAATAAAGGTTAGTATGGTATTAACTGGTTTTGCCTTCAGTGTGACAAATGCTTTAACTTACCACCTTATTTATTTTTTTTTTGACAGAGCAAATTCGATTAAAGAATATCAGAAAAGTGTATGGAAGATGTATGTGGTATCGTTTACGGTTATTAAAACCTCAGCCAAATATTATTCCTACAGTAAAGTAAGTATTGGTTTCAATAAAAAAATACATAGTGCTTATTCTTTGCTAGGTAACATATAAAATATGGGTATAATGATGAATAAAACATATGTTTAAAGAAATTGTAGCCTTAGGTGGGAGTAAGATGTGAATTGGGAGCTTTCTAAACAGTGATTTAGACGTTCAAAGGAGAGAGAATGTACTGACTTGGGAAGGAAGGGAGAAGGGGAAGTCAAATCTTGAAGGAAGACCTGTGCATCTTGCCAGGATTTGGATTTTGCCTTAAAGACCATTGGGGAATCTTTAAAAGATTATCAAAAGGAGGGAGGTGACATGAACAAGTTTGCATTTCGTAGTGATAATTAAAGTTTATTGAGCAGATAGTGTATGCTAGATGCTGTGCTAGGGCTTTGTGTGTTATCTCATAATTTTATTATTAACTTCAGAGTAGATGTTTTTGCTGTTTTGTCAGATGAAGAAATTAAAAGGAAGTTGAGGTAATTTGACCAAGGTCCTGGAGCTAGAAGTGGTAGAGCAGGACCTTTTATTCTGGTAGGCCAGTTTGATTAAACAGGCCGTTAGCAAGTTTAATTAGAGCAGGCCTGTTTGACTTTATAAGGCTATGGGGTATGCTGGTTTAGAGCTGAGGCTTTGGGTCTTCACCCTGAGTCATCAATTTTGCAGTAATAGGTGAAGCTGATAGGTGAAAGAGTTGCCATTTTTGGAGGGTTGTATCTTGTGAATTACTTATATCTGTCTGTCCAGTAGATAGGAGGGGAAGAACTAGCAGAGGAAATTAGTAAAAGTAGAATCATTTATTTTTTAATTTGGGCTTAAATGATGATAATTTCAACGTATCTGTGTAACTTCAAGGGGTTTAAATGGTTTTTCTTTGTAAGGTTTTACTTTACTTAGTTTAGTTCCTCTGCAGAGGGAGGGAAATTTTAGCTTTGGTGTTAAAGAGTTCTTCATTGGTGCGAAACTAAAAGGCAAAATCAGTTTTTAGAAGAGTAGTTTTATGTTCACTGTTTATTCTTTGCTTTTGCTTCTCATTTTAAATTATAGTTTCAGGAGGTAGCAAGGCAAATATTTTTGGCCTCCCAATCTCGTCCTTTTTGGGTTTTGATCTATACTTTGTGGGTATCTGAACCCCAGTTTTCAGGGAAAAAACCCAACTCTGTGAAGTTCTGTTCAGTGATTAGTAAACTGCTTTGCTTAAATGGAAGCACAGATTAAGAGATATTTGTAAGTGAGGAAGAATTAGATAACTGGGTAACAATTTAGATAAGGTCAGAAACATCAAAATCTTTGTGCTACTTAACCTTAAAGCATTGTTTCACAATTAAGCAGTCATTGTATAATGCCCTCATTTCTGGAAGTTGACTTTTAAAGAAAAAGCGCAAGACTTCACAAAGTTGATCACTGACGCTTTATGTAGGAAAAAATGCTTATCTTTTCATAGGACCTAAATATGTTTTTAAAAAATTTGGTGTAGATCATGATGAAATCCATTATGTTTCCACCTTTGCTTTAGCTTTCAGGAAATTAAAGTGTGATTTTATTGGTTGTTAGTTTTCATCAGCCTGGGGCTTCTCTTATGAGCTTCTCTAATCCTCTCTTCCTTCTTTGGCTCAGAGAGCCAGATGCACGTGGAGAGCATCTCTCATGGGTTATAGTTCATCCTAGGTGTTTTGATTTCCTCTCCCCTCTCCCCTTGTTTGCTTTTAAGTCTTGTTTTAGTGATTTTCAGTTTTACTTTTATCTTTGTTTTCTGAGCTTTCTTAGCCTTTGGGGCACTGGCAAAACAAAATGTGGAATTATTAACTTACAGATATTCACATGTTCTATAGCATATTGAAGGTATGGCAAACTTTGGGTTTGAGTTAAAATTACCATGTAAATTATTTTCATTATTCATTCAATAAGTACTCATTGTGTGCCTATTATTTGTATGTCAGGTGTTGTACCAGGAACTGATATATTGTGATTAACTAATAGATGTGGTTCAGCAACTTAACCCTTGTGGGAGAAACTGGCAAGTAAACAAGTAATGATAATAGAGTTTAGTAAGGGCTCTCTGGCGGGGGCTGCCATGACAGAGCAGAGGAAGGGCTTTCTATGTAGGGACAGGAGGCTTCTCTCAGTGAGGTTTGGGTGAGACATACTGAGAACAGCTAACTGGGATCAGTTGTTTACTATCTGTGAGGTACCTCTAAGTGCTTTACATACCCAGTCTCTTTTAATTCTCAAACCCGTCCTAAAAATTAGAAACTGAGTTGTAAAGGACAAAGCAACTTCCAAAGATCTCTAAGTTAATAAGTGGTAAAGCTGGGATTTAACCTCAGGTAGATTTGTTCCAGAGCCTATGTTCTTAAATACCTCTCCCTAGATAGCTAGGTAAAAAAGCAGGAGTATTCTAGGTAGGGATTCTTTCCCCTTTGGGGATATAGATAGTATGGAAAGCACTTTGCAGTATTAGGTACTTAATAAGGATTAGAACATTATTTTGGCCAGATGGAAAGAAATTTGTATCTGAATGCCAACTTTGTTTAAGCAGTTAGTCAAAATTTCAGTAAGTTAGTAAAAGATTCAAAGATCCTGTCCACATGCTCAAGGAGCTTGCAGTGAGTTGGAGGAGAAAAATCATGGTTTTTGCTTCTTTGTGAGTAACTGGTTTCCCCATTGATCACTTTGACAAGGGTAAGGATTGCTTTGAGGTGAGTCTTAAAGGATGAATAGTTTGGGTAAGCAGAAATGGGGAATGGGAATTCTAGATTGAAGAGCAAAAGCATGTTTGTAGGAAAAGCTTAGGGAACTTTGGGAGTGGGTTTTTTTTGTTTTTTGTTTTTAATTTGGGTGATAAATGTCAGCAGGTGGATTGGAACTTGATCCTGAAGGCTCATTCCAAATAAACGTGTTTAAGCTAGGTTTTGACCAAATGAGCTTTCTGTCTTTGAAAAAAAGGTCACTCCAATTTTGTTTGATTAGGCTCATAAGATTCATTTTATGTGTTTGCATAACAATTCCTACTTAGCATAACAAATTGTGATATAAAGAATATAAAAAAATAAAAATTACTCAATGTTATCACTGAAACATAGCCACTATTAAGATCATTTTCCTTTTATATTTTTAATAAACTTATTTATTAAAAATAGCATATTATACATATATCTTTGAAAGCTGTTTTTCTTGTTTTAATTTAGCAAGGTAGATAATCTTCCACAGCAGATAACGTTTTTATTGGCTAGGTGGTATTTCACTTTATTAATATACCATTAATTTATTTGTTTACTACTCTATTGATGGGCATCTCTGTGTGTGTTTTCTGTTATTATTTCTGTGTATTCAGTGTATTATTTCTGTTATATATCTGTAACCAGCTTTTTATACTCTACATGCTTAATTCTAGTTTATTTCCTTCTAAATTTCTTGAAATAGATAGTTAAAAGGGTTTGTATACTTCTTTAGGGTTTTAATACCTTATTGCCAGATAGTCCTTCAGAGTGTAAAGGGTATGAATGTTCCTTTTTTTTCAGCCTCTCCAACACTGATAATATCAGTCTTTTAAATATTTTTACTAAATAGAACATATTGGAGAGAAGAAGTTAGTTTTTTTTCAACTTCTGTATTCCTTTATATCCCTTTTTATCCTATTATTTACATCTTTTTATGTCTGTGTTGGCTAATTATTTGGCTGTGTCTTGGTTTATTAGTCTCCTATAAACAATTTATTTAATTAGTTCCATATAAATGGATATTTGTTTCTGAAGTTTTACTGTTATAAACAAGGCTATTCATTCTTCATTGCACAATTGACCCATTATTTTTTGCAGTTTATCTTACTTAAAGTCTAATTATTAGGTTAAGAACAGCTCTTTTTTTTTTTTACATAAATGGTTTACTGAATACTTAGTATATTTTGATCTAATATGAGACCAGTAAGTTAATAAGTTGAATTAAGTTCTACACATAAAATTCTGCAAATAGTAATGAGGGAATATTACGTTCAAGATTCTAGGTGCAGACTGCTAGATTCTAGAGAATTCAGAGTAAAAAGTCAGAGGTTGTGACAGGAGTTTACAACTCAGAGATTATGGAACTGAATCAATATCATAGCGATGTGAGACACTTTAGATTGTTTTATTGCCTTGTTTGATCATAATGTCTTTATAGACTCTTAAAGGAAAACCATATAGGTATATTTATTTATACTTTACCTCTCTTTTTCCTACACAGGAAAATAGTTCTGCTTGCAGGATGGGCATTGTTCTTATTCCTTGCATACAAAGTTTCCAAAACAGACAGGGAATATCAAGAATACAATCCTTATGAAGTATTAAATTTGGATCCTGTAAGTAGTATTTTTATACAATGCACATTAGTTTATTGACCCTGTGAAAATACTGTAAGCCCATATCCTAAAAGGAATTGGGTTATGCCTAAAGAAATCAGACTTTGGATATGTAATCCATTGTTATTCTAATGTATATATGTTTTTTAAGCTACAGATGTTAATTCCATCCTAGTAAGGCTTGGTTTGAAATTGCTAAATATAAGAATATTTGAAGATGAGATGAGAAGTTGGGATATTTTTAAAATATTTTATAAGATTGGTTTAATGCAAAGTTAAAACCAGGAGGTTCATTTATGTTAGTTGGATGGTAAAAATCTCATGATCCTGTGTTAGTTGACACTAAAGCAGTGTGTTAAGTCTTTATGTCTTACAAAGAACTGGTTTCATTGTTAGTGGAAATTGAGGTTAACCTTGGATATACTCCCTAGGCAATCTCTTGATTGAACTTGATTGAGATGGGTCCCAGTAGAAAATTAGTCTTTTATCAGTGGAAAGTTGGAACTGAAATGAATGCTGGAGACCATCTAGCCTTTTTATCCAGTGGAGAAAATGAGTCCTGGAAAATTTGTGTATTGTCTGGAGTCAAGCTCAAGCTTTCCATTTTTTCCCCAAACCACTTTCTTTACCTCTAGTATTTGCTCAGTAAATGGCTTTATCCAGGTATTCATGTAATACCAATACAAAACATGTCTTCTAGTTTTCTGTTTTGTAAAAGCAGAATTTGTATCATATCATCTGATTTTTCTTTTTGTGATGATCATGGTCATCAAGAGAGATTTTTTTAAGATTAAAAGATTTGGGGGGCAATTTAATGCCATAAAAATCAATATGAAAAATTTATTAATAGAAATTGAGTCTAATTAGGAAACAGCTAAGGTAAACTTCTTAAGTGTTTAATATTAAAATATTGGTAAACAAATGAAACCAGATAACCTTCTGATTATTTCTTAGAAAAGAAGCTAACTTTCGATTTGAGAATTTCTTGACTTAGTTTACTGTGATCATTTAAATGTTACTGTCCTTTTATTTCACTTTAATATGGCTTGTGTGGTTTCATTCTTAAATCATTGGTGCCTCGTGTACCACACAGCACCTATTAGGTGCTCAATAAAATAAAAGTGTGTTTTTATTTAAAAAATACATGGGATGAAACTTATGGGACAGCATATAGGAAGAAAACATTTTCTCTTTCTGAAAATGTTGAATAGTTTATGTTTAAAGTTCAAAATGAGATGAATTATGTTTTTACAGTATTGTGCTTATTTTTACTGAAACAAAGCTTTCTTTTTAGGGGGCAACAGTAGCAGAGATTAAGAAACAGTATCGTTTGCTGTCACTTAAATATCATCCAGATAAAGGAGGTGATGAAGTTATGTTCATGAGGATAGCAAAAGCTTATGCAGCGTAAGTATCATAGGACCTATTACACATTTTTAGGAGTGGTACAGATAGTTTTTATTTGAATAAAATAGTTGTCATATGGTTTTAAATGCTGACCTTATATGTTGAGTCTGTTATTTATTGAACTGCCTGACAACCCTAAACTGCTAATTTAACTAAACTTGAATTTTAAGTATCTTAGAGTAGTGCTTTTGCCCTGTGATGTTAGTTAAATTAAGTATATGCTTAGAAAATTAATTAACATTATTACCTAAGTATTAGGTACAATGAGAGTACCTAAGTAATACGTGATTTATGTTAATTAATTTTCTAAGCATTCTGATTAGAAGAGGATATACTTACACCTTGTTTTCATTTCTAGCCTTTTTTTAGGCTAGCTCTGTTTCTCTTATTTTGGAAAAGTAGCTTGCCTTATTAAGTTATCTGAAGACCAGTTTAATTTTTGGGAAACAAGATAGAGTATATAAGATTAGAGGTAGTTTTTTCTCGAGTGTTAATATGACAAGAGATAAATGTTAGCTGACTTCTTCAAGACTCATAGGTATGCCCCCATTCACCTCTTATGTTAAAGAGTAAAATACAGACAAGATGTTGACCATTTGTAGAGCACTCAGTGATGTATAATTTTGTGCTGATTTTAAAAATATAAGTAAATAATAGGAAGGGCGCCTGGGTGACTCAGTTGGTTAAGCATCTGCCTTTGGTTCAGATCATGATCACATGGTCCTGGGATCAAGGGGGAGCCTGCTTCATGCTCTTCCTTTGCCTGCCTCTTCCCCTGCTTGTGCATGGTCTCTGTCTCTATGTCAAATAAGTAAATAAAATCTTAAAAGGGAAAAAAAGAAGTAAATAGGATACTCAGATGTATAGCAAGTGCAAGTGGTATATGACTTATAGAAGTTTGGAAAATGTTCATTTTGTGCTTAATAAAAGTATATTGACTGTGTCTCTTTTCCTCTCTTTTTTGTGAGTTGCTTGTTATATATATATGATTCTTCAGGAACTTCCTGAAGCGTGTACTACATTTTGTTTTCTGCATAGCAGATGTTCTCCAGATTGCTATCTTTCATTTGGTGTCTCCCCTTTTTTCATTGTGTCTTCTCCAAGCATTTACTCTGATTGCACAAGTGTTTTTAGTGCTTTAGTTGCTGTCTTTAGGTAAATTGAGAAAAACTGAAGATAGTTAGGATGGTTTAAATGGTAGTTTTAATTTTAGTGCCTTTGATTTCTACCCCC